>VYZT01062655.1:0-41854 GCA_013400735.1 Pomatostomus ruficeps | reverse complement strand
ATAGGAGATGACAATTGACACAAAAGAACCCCCTTAACTGGAAAGCTTTGTAACTCAAATGGTAAGCCTTAAACTTGCTCTATCATGCTGTGTAAAGCTGAGACTCACAAATGGCATCAAGCTTTGCTCTCCTGTACTGGAGTGAATATTAGTAGAAATACAGTGGTTGCAAAAGCTCTCTGGATACATCAGATAAAATCTCATGTTATTCTTTTGGTTGCTGATGTCCCTGACAGTTTGGGATGTCAGAGAACATAACTCTTGCTACTGCAGTTGGACTGAATTCTACAGCCCAAACTTGCTCCAGTCTTGCTGATGACACCCAATGTCATAGCACTTGAAATTGTTAAATATCTGTCCGAATATCTCCCGGCACATTCAATTCTTCATCTGGACATTGACAAGTCATCCAATATGGAGATGAGAAAAATTGTTTCAGCAGTAGGTCAAATACTTCTTTAAAAAATCTTTTAACAATGGTAAATCAACAAATTGCAATGGAATCTTAATAAAAATGAAGAAAATACACATATATGGTAATGACAATCAAACCTGTTAACAACTAGCGGCCAAAAATTCTGTGATGTGAACATGAGAAAAGTAATGCATGCTCCAAAGAAAGAAAACAGAAGACATTTACTGTGACTCTGGGAAGGAGATGACCATACCACTCACAAGAAAACAGCCTGACATCATTCCAGCCTGCAATTTATCCAGCACAGGAAGTCAGGAAAGCATTTCAGTCTATTGTCTCACACTTTTTTAAGCTTACTTTGAGACAAAATGAGGTGGTGTGGTTAGAAGATAAACCACAAGTTGAGATTTGAGGGACCCATGCTCTAATTCTGGCATGATATCTGCATCATTTCATTGGCTTCAGCTCACATCTCTGTGCCTTCCGTAAATTATAGACATTGAGTACCTTTGAAATCTGCTGATTAAAAGGGTTTTTTTAAAACAATGGAAAGATTCTGCTAAGTTAAACCTTTGCATTGCATGCATCTTACTGCTTCCCTTGTCAGACAGCTTTTTTGCTCTCAGCTGCCAGGAAATTTTGACCTTTCTCAGTGTAGCACACCCATTCTCTTGAGGACACTCCAAGTGCCTGCCAGCCCCCTTCCCTTGCAGCGCGGCAGAGTGAAGATACTACTCAAATGTTCAATATTGCATGAAAACAAGTGCACAAGTCATGATGCAGCCAATTCTACATGGGTAAAAAAGGCACCTTTTGGGAGGGGCCCTTCCAGCAATAACATTCAGAGGTTGTTAGTAATATGCCTTTAATAACACAAGATTTCTTGAATTATTAAAGAGAATAGATACTTCTAAACAGTAAGAGGGGTGCAGAAAAGCAGTATGGACTACAACTTACTGACACCTGTTTGGAAATAGCATCTTTATTCCATTGGATTCCAGTTTTTTTCTCATAACTATTTTTCTGATAATCCTTCATTAGTAGCCTGGCAAATGACTATGGAAGTTTAGCATCTCACATTCCATTTCAGAATAGATTTGTACTGCAAAGGGGCACAGATTAAAAAAACCAAAGTAGGGAACTCTTTGACTCCTCTCTCTTTCATTCAAAGGCAAGTGGCAATGCATCTAAAAAAGGGCTGAAATTGCAAAAGTCATAACCCTTACCACAAAGAGGACAAATGAATGAAAGCAGAAACTAGCTTGACAGCTCCAGAAAAATATAAAACCCACTCTTTTTTTCAAGTGCAACCATTCCAGAAAAGTCTTGTCACAAATCCCAGGCTCCACTAAGATTTCTGGGCATCATATAACATCACTATAACATTATCCCCATCCTTATTCCTAGAGTTCAAAAATAAACAGTAATTGGAAATAATCTAAGACTGAAAGCTTCCAGTCTATAGAAAATGAACAATGTTTTAATTAAAACTTTTTAATTCTGATCACATTCCATTTTCAAGGAAGATAAATCCCCATTTTATTAGTTTTGGTGACTTTCTTTCAAAATGAATAGTGGACTTCAAATGCTGAGCCAGATACCCAGTTTTCACTGGCTTTTACATGCTATTTCAGTAGCCTTTCTGGATGTGATATGTGCACTTCTGAAATGTTTATTCATGAGAGTAACCCTTAACCCTCGCACCCAAGACATTAATTTAATGAAACTGCACATCTGACTAGGACCACAGCCTAGCCAACCACACAGAAATAAGTCTAAGCAAAGTTTGTTACCCAGCTGATAAGGCCTGACTTCTTTTTGTATTAAGAAGCTGAATTGCTCTTAACTCAGAAACTGACTTAAATTTAGATAAAACCTGCTGGCAATCTATTGGCTGAATCAGATGCTTTCCTGTTTCGTGTTTCAATCTTATATACATCTCTTCTTCTAAAACAGAACCCTGCCAAATCCCTTCAACCATATGTTCCTTGAGCATTTCTTTACTTTAGGAAGTAACAGATGCCTGCCCTGGGGGGAAAAATCAATTTATTTCTGTAACTTGGTTCCAGTAATGTAGCAGAGTTATTTTGCTTTAAGGAAAGGGCAACCAACCCTGAAAGGATGCTTCTTTTACCTTTAAGAAATATTACATAAGTAGTGTGTACTGAATAATTTATGAACTTATACAGAAGAGTTATTCAAAATAGTTCAAACTGTACATTCATCATAACCTTTTTCTTCATCTTTCCACTAATTAATGTTTCTGAAAATTCCTAATTTTAAGTTTCAGGAAACATGCATCTTTAGAAAAGTATCTCATTTTATGTTTGTAATGAAATATACATGAACCATTTTATGAATTTTAATGAATCTTTATTAACTTTGGTCAGTTAACATTATTCATTAACAATTCATAAACATTTCAACCTACCCCTATTGTGCAGCATTATGAACTCTTATGAGAGTGTTTGATACAAAACAGTCATGATAACAGTTTTGAAATAGAGGGGAAAAAAATCAAAAAGCTTCTTCATATGCCAACAATGTACTTTTCTCAAATTAAACTTTCAACAGGTTCAAAGATACTATTCAAGTGCATCTGCAAGGATCTAGTCATGTCTGACATCAGACCCCAGACAGTGCTACTATCACAATCTGGAACATATCCCATCTAGAAGTTATTGAATTCACCTAAACTAGGTCCACTGTAAAATGCAATATGAGATTATGGTTCAATTATGCTCATGTGTTCATATTGGAAGAAGCAATTTTCTGCATATCACTTAACGGCATTGGATTTTGCTGAGTAAGAGTGTTATGATTTGACTTTTAAAAGTATTTGCAAAAGGAGTAAAGATTTCAAAAAAACTGAATTTATTCTTCTTTTATATTAGGCATGCCTAGATTTTGCAGGCATAACCAATTCAGCCTTTGGAAGCTCTTTGTATGGTTTTCTGGAAAACTGGCTGTATCCATGTCCCTTTTATGCTTTTGCTATAGTCACTTTCCCATTGCAGAAGTCAAACATGACTAGTTTTTCTCTAGAGAAGAGCAAAGCTCCTTGAGGTCACTCATAAAGCAGGTACACAGGCTGTGCATATGAACCACATTTTCCTAGAGCTAAATGTAAAAGACCTGAGCTGCTAGACTGCCTTTTCCCAGAGAGGAAAGGACCAGCCTGACACAGCCGTGTATCCTGGGATGCTATCCTGAGCAGCAACAAATCCAGCTCTGGAGGTGGGAGCCGTCTCAGCCTCCAAGGGCTGCCATTATGCCTAGCTACCTTTTCTCTTCTCTCAGCACCTGGGATTTTCTGAACGTCATTACTAAGTGTCTAATTAACATCAGGTGTTTTAGAGGAATGAATTTCACTGCTCCTCTGTGTCAGGTATTTGAACACAAAACACTGGCCTTGCTGGGTTTCTACCTGTATGTTACTCTCCCTATTTGATGGATGAATCTGCAGCAGACGGATTTGTAGCCAAATGCCCAGCTGCCCAAACTCTCACTGTGATCCTTCTCTAGGCCAGAAAAGTATGTACCAAACAGGAGCAGCTGAGCTATGCACTGCCTGTGAAATCTGTCACAGCAAGGAATTTCACCAAACAGTTTTTATTGTCAGAGGCGAAAGAAATTGGGAGAAAGTGGCATTGTGCTGATAAGAACATATGAAGTATACAAGAAAATACAATTTGTTGAGGATGCAGGTAGATGAAAAACATCCCCATTGACAGAATGAGTTCTGTGGACACTTTTTACTTTTTGTCAGGCCTCTCAATCTGATTGATCAATAATGCACATGTTTGAAACTACTACAATCCATTCTATACTCAACATTTTAAAATCAATTCTTTGGTGTTTTCCTTAGACAACAAGCCACAATTCACTCTCCAGTGCCTAATCCATCCCCAAAATGCATTTTGTCAAACTATTCAATTCTCTCCCTTGAATGAAGCACATTCCATTAAACCAAGCTGTCTGTTCTTACAACAGAATGAATTCTGTCTAACGTAATAAGCAGTGTTGAAGAGAGACTTTTAATATAACATGTATGTTTAACAAAAGGAATAATTCCTTGTTTGGCAAGACATATTTTAAATTTTTTATGCATTTTAAAATATTGTGCCACTGTAAATCAACAAATGAATCCTCCACAGCTTTTAAACAGAGCAACTGTTGTATACAAAATCTTTCTAAAATCTTCTCTAGAAAATTTTGGAACAGGAATGGTGGATATTAACTTGCTTCATGCTTTGTAAACTTGAATGAAACTACTGAAAATTTGATCTGGTTTTTACTCTTACCAGATTTATGGTGATTCACTTTACAGAGGGAAATAAGTAGAGTCAGCTACAGCAGCTGTGATACTATGCTGAGAATTTCTTTAAGTATGCTTCTCACATTCACACTGGTTATTATTGGGTAATGAAAATCTCTTTATTCCCTCCTAAAATCCCAGAAACCAAACCCAATTCTTTTCAAAAGAATGAAAATGAAATACGACCTTAAAGACACACATTAACATTCCTGACATCTGGTCCAGTTGTCTGATTTTGCTTTATGCCAGGGATGTTTCAGGGACTGCAATGAACACTGAAATTGCAACTGACATGTCATTTGTACTCTTCCTCCTTCTGCCATGTGAGTAATTCTTACCAGAGCTTTTCTGTGTGAAAAGTCTGGACAGGAAATATATGTACATGTACTGCTTGGGTTAAAGGTTTTCGCAGGATAAGCTTCATCTGACTGCATTACTTCACTAGGACCATCACAGTTATTGTAAAAAAGGATACATAAAATGTTTATCCTAACACTCTGTACTACTTACTTCATGATATATGCCACATTTTACATTACCATAACTATTTTGAGTATATAATTTGGGCTGAACTTCTATCTTTTGTGATATTTTTCTGAAACATTATACTTGCGCTATTATTTGGGCTTATGCTTGCCTAAAAATATAAAAATAGCCAGACTACCTTATAGGCCCTAAGAGATTGAAGGATTATAACCTTTACCAGAACAGAGGTTCATATGTGGTCTTGAAGATGACTCACTAAAAGCACTGATTGGTGATAAAAACCTAACACCTCAGAAAGAAGACAAAAAAGTGCAGTGCTGAGGGGGAAGCAGCAGAAAATCAAGTCTGATCGAGCACTGGAAAATGACCTTGAGAAAAACTGTGGGAGAATTCCAGAGACGAGCAGTTTCTGAAAAGGAAGTGGCAACTATAGAAAAATAAACTTTCCTCTGAGAAATATGTATAGGAAAACAGATTTTCTACAGTCTTGATTAACATGAATATTTTTCTCCTCTTATTCAAGTATATTGTCCTGAATTTTGGCTAAAATCCTCAAGATAAAAATGTGATTGACTTGTATAATTCCATTTTTCTTGAAAATAAACCGAGAAATATTCTCCTGCATACCACCTGCAAACCCAGCTGATTTAATTACTCTGACTAACTACACATCTGGCAAAACCCAGCATGTTTTCCCCAGTCAAAGCCAAAAGGATTTCTAAAATATGATATTGAATACCTTTTCACAGCAAACAGCAAATCAGACTACATAAGCATATTTATGCATATACATGTATGCATTTGCAGGGAAAAATACTTGATGTTATCACATTGTTTATGTCTTACAACCAACTTAATGATACAGGGAGAAATCTTGCCTATGTATTAAGATGAGAGAAAAGCAGTCAAAGAGCAGGTAAGGCAGAGGAAATGTGTGAGGCCCATTGGGAGCAGCAGAAGCTCCTTGTGGGCAGATGCAAGCACTGGGAGCATGGCGCTGGCATTTGGAAGAGCAAGAGATGATGTGCAATGCCATGATTGCAGTCACCGCCTTCAGGAGCCCCACTGTCTGCAGGACCCAGGGCTGACCAAGCTCCATGTGTCCCATAGAGCACTGTTCACCCCTCTGCAGGATCAGCTCCCTTTTGTGCATATGTTTCACACAGGAGTGCTGAAATAAAAGTCAATTCGCCTACATGATACTTAACTATTTCAAAAGATGGTCAGAAAGCTTAATTTGGGAAGTGCCTTGAAAGCCCTGGATGAAAGATGCGCTCTCTGACGAGCACAGTGAACTACCTGTTCCTCTACCCTTTAATAGAAAGCTGTGTTGAAAAGCTCTTCCCTGCACAAATGAGTTTGAATTGCTGTCAAATGCATGAAAAGTAGTGCTTCATCAATTGTATTTGCCATATATTCAGCTTGCAGCATTTTACATGCCAAAGTCCCATCAATATAAACACAAAAGGTAACAGAAGATCACAAAAACCTGGGAGTTCTCTGATTGTCCTCAACAGAATTTTACAAAGAAATACTTTAAAAAAGAGAAAGGAATCTAAGGATATGCTCACTCTAGTCAAAAAGATGTTTTCCTTCAAAAGGGTTTTAAAAAAATAATGATTCCCAATTATCATATCTAAGTGTTATGCTGAGAAATTGAAGGCTCATGATTTAGCCTGTATGTGCCCAGTAGAGTGGATTAGGACTGTACAATATAACCAGATTTCACAGATATTTACCATACAGCCCTGGCTGGTAGGTTTTTATGAGTCATATCTTTTTTTAATCTCAGCTGCAGCACAACCTCCTCTCCAGTTCATAAATAAATAATCATTCTTTACATATGTCTGCATTTACTCAAAGGTACTGTACAAGTGTATTGGATCTATAATGTCATTACTGGTTTGTAATGTAATTTTTGAAACAAAGTTTAGCTGGAAGCCAGGAAGAGAACTCACCTAACCAGTCTTCAGTGAGCTAATGTTTAAAACATTCTGAGTCAAAGATTTCTGATTTTGTTAAAGCAAAAGAAGATTTGTACTGAAAGATTCCCAAACAAGGCCTGTGTCTCAGATCTGACGGTGTCTTATGGAAGGGAATGTAACCTGTGCTCTGATACACTCTTGACTCTGTTCAAAGGCAGAACTCCCACTGGCTTCAGGCTGTAAAATCTTGCTCTTTGCTGTCAGCAATACAGTTTGTTAAGAAGGCACCTCAACCATGCCAAAGCAGGATTTATCCATGTGTAAAAGCACTCTGACATTGTCCAAAGAAAACACTGGTCTGCTAGTTTCTGACCTTTTTATTTGCTAAATTCAGGGCAGACATTGTTACTGCTCTGAAGGAAAGCCAGGTATACACTTTCATTAAATTTAAGCAGTAAGGTTATAAAATGAAGATGTCTTCAGCTGTGCAGAATATTCTAGTATGGAAGCTTTGCATGAAAATTTAACAACAGAGTATTTGAGCTATTAGTGACACTTTTTTTCAATAGATTACTTTGGACTTCAGAAGTTGACTGAAGCAGGAATTGAGTCTCATGACTCTAAGGGGGATATTTTGAGTCTTTTTATCTTGTACTTAGGATTCTTGTCTAATAAAACATTTCTTCTGTTTCAGTCAAAATTTTCGTCAATGATCTCAAAAATTCTAACCTGCACAAAATATGTACATGACAATTAGCATAACATGGAAGTTAGGATACCAGATTTGGAAGTCTATACTCAGTTTAATTGTTTCCTCTCTGCATTTGAATTTAGGACATTTATGAGCTTGTTAGGTGGTTGCCACTGACTGCATAACAAAAAGAATCCCTATTTCCTTCACTTCAAAAACATTTTTGTTTTGCAAAAAAAAATTAGTTAAGAAATACCAGAGATCACCTGTTTTACCTTGGAGAGACATGAAAATATCATTTCTGAGGACTGTCCTGCAGAAGTGTGCTAAGTCCTGTCTTTCATTTCTCCCTGCTTATGTAGTAACAGGAAAGTGGTCAAATAATGATGCTAGATACATTTTGAGGTAAGATGTTTCCAAGCATTGCAGTGTCAAAAATTATAGTTTGATTTTAAACCAAATTATCACACCCTTTCTCTGACTGGCCAGACTCTTGATCAGTCATATTTACACACTTACTTTATCTCAAGAAACACTTCATTCAGTGAGAATTTACATCAGCTGGGGATCTGGAGGTGGTCAACTCACAAATATTTACAATCACAACTGCCTGAGAACTGAACTCAGACCTTACACCTGCACTAAATTAGAAAAAGAGTAGATTTTAACTTAGACCTGTAGCTTCCTGTGGGATATTCTAACCACCTGACTATGAAAAAAAAATCACATGAAATCAAAAGTATAGACAATAATTCAGGTCATACTTGCAAATACATCCAAATCATCTATCATTGGGATGTAAAACTGGCACATAAAACATTTAAAAGGATATTTTGCAGATATTTACACATGCCAATACCTGACAACACAATTCTCAGATAAAGACATTGGTGGGATTTTTTTGCAGCTTTTGAGGGCTTGAGTATTTTTTCTGTTGTAATTTATTTTTTCTTGAATTATATTTATAATTAGATCTGGAAAAAATTTAAAGGATGGATGCAAATTATTGCACATATTAGATAGTGGTCACTTTCCTTTTTGAGACAATATCTGCAAATACACACATCACTGTATAAAATGTTTTCATAATATAACCATTGTTCAGTTTCTCTGTGGATAAAGTTAATAAACAAGTACAAAAGTATTTTTTCCCACCTGGAACTCTACTAACCTTGATTTCCTAAGCAGTGTTTATCTGAAATTATTACTGAGTACAGCAGATAGCAATAGACAATGTGTAGACACAAAGGAGGCCACGACCCTTTTCCTCAGGGAGCCTGAGGCTTGATAAAGTGGTTGCGCTGAGCAATGAGAGCATGAGAATCAGCAGCAGCAACGAGCTGGGTACCCCGCTAGCACACCAAGCACAGGAAGAGCCCCTGATGCCCCCAAAATGCCCAATCTGTGCAGAGCTCCTTTCGTGACAGCTGATGACTAAGCAGATAAGATGACTACACACAGCCTTACAGGCTGACTAATGTGTTGTCTAAACATACAGAAGGAAGAGGAAAATTGAGATGTTCTTATAAAAGGGCTTCCTGTCAGGAAGTCTTATTTTTAACTAAAAGGAGTCACCTCTCCAGAACTATGCAGTAAAATTCAATAGTTTCATGTAGAGGTGGCCTTTTTCCTCTCATCATAAACGTGAAGAAAAACATAATTCAAAGTCATAAGTATTACTGAGTCAAGGTGAGCCCATATAAAGGTTTTACTTTCTTAAAAAGAAGGAGAAAAAGAATATCAAATGTTAATAATACTTAAGAACTAACAGAAGAGATACAGAAAGTAAGAGTTAGCTGTAAAATTGCTACTTCAGGGCTGTAGCACTCATATTGTGCAAAATATAAAGGACAATTACCAACCCTTCCTGGGAAAAAGTAGTGGGAGTAACTCTTTAAGACTGAAGGGTAAGTATATAACAGGCAATTATGGGAAGATGGTGAGGATGAAATAGTTCTGTGGTACAAGATTCTGCTAGATTTTATTTCTGAATTTATCCACAGAAAATTGTGTGTCAGTAATTTTTTCCTTCTTTAGTATGTTTTCAATACCTTTTATAAAAAGCAATTCTGAAGAACTCTCCTCCCAATTCAATAATTTTATAATGCCAAAATATAGAATCTAGTGCACTGTATCAAACCTATCAAATTTATTTCAGTTTATTTTCTAATAAGGTTGTGGATGATACAGTTTACATAAAAATATTTGCTTTTAAATTTGTTCATCTACCTCATTTGTACAAAGAATTTTCCAAATGTGAAGATTACCTCATTATATTTCACCACGTATATTACAAAAGTACTCACTAGACTTCCTGCTAAAGTAAGTCCGCGAAATTCCTGTTCAAGCATAACACACAATAAATGATGCTCCCCTACAGGAGTTTAGTATATAGAAAGATGTTGGATAGAGGAAACCTCTTACTCCTGTTTAAGAGAGCATTAACACAGAAGAAACTTACATTCATTATATATCAATTACTGCCTATGTTTGTAGATTATATGTATATTCAAATGGTCCTTTAACACTAGAATAATATTGCAGCACTACTTTGTAAGGCATTAACTTTTCTTGTAAATTCCTCTATGCAGATTCTTCAAGGTGAATCTGGGTCAAATCACACCACCATTACTGTCACCTTTCCCCAAGGTGTCAAAAGTGTGAAATAAAAAAGGCTAACATTATGTCACTCAAAACCACTCCAAAAAGTTATTGGGAAAAAGTCAACATTTCTGTACCTTGTTACAACCAGGTTCAAGTTAATCAATTTTAGTCCATTGACTTGAGGTAGGATATTCCAGAACCAGATTTGAACCTTCTTTTCCTTCTATTTTGAATATTTGATTGTTGGTTTTGCCTTCACACGTACAGTACTATCTAGTGAATCCTATATGCTTGATACCATAGAGATAATAACAATCACTACAAATAGCAATCCCTCCCTTTTTTCCCAGCCTACAGGAGACACAGTTTGTTTAAGCTATATAGATTTTTTCAGTTGTTTCACTGTATGTAGAAAAGAAATTTATGTGTGAAAAGTGATTACTGAGGAAATTAACTGGAAGACATGCTACATAATTAGCTCTCAAATATTTAAGCCAGTAGTTAATAATTCACATTGTGTGGGTCAGAAAGGTCTGTTGACTAATGTAGATTCTGGTGAAACCATAAACCTGAACTTCCTCATACCAATCCAGCAGCAACCTTTCCTCCAAACTTCATCACAAAAACAAAAAAGAAACCTGATGGAATTAATAGCTTTTCTCAGTCACTCCTTATCAGTCAACACAAAGTATTTTTCAAAATACTCTGAAATACTGAGCAAAACTTTCTCCAGAAATTGATGACCTTTATAGGAATTGGTGAGAACTGGCTTCAGGAACTGGTGTCTGGCAAAGATCACCTCTTAAATAATTCAAAGATCAAGTTAGGGATTCATATTATTGATCTTAGAAAAATTCCTCCCTTATTTTTATTGCATATTTATAAAAACTGAGTCTGTATATTTTTTACCTATAATATTACGTCACCCAGCATGCTTAGACAATGGAGATACTGTGATAACATCTTTACACAGTAGAAAAGGAGTGAATAATTACAACCCATTGGACAGAATATAATCACTCAAGTATCAGCTGTCAGAAAGTGGGACTAAAATTCCATGTGATTAAAAGCAAATTGGATAAAACATGTTTTAAAAAGAGGCACAAATTTTTTCCAACTTGGACTTTACAGTTCGTATATTAATACACATGCACCTACAAAGAAAAGAAAAGCTAAAATAACTCATAGGAGAAATAACTGTGGGAAGACATGGGAGAAGAGTCCAGACACAGATGGTTGCAGTCTGTATTTATTCTCAAGGAAATATCACAAGGCAGCCCATATGATGCTGAGGAAATAAATAGTGTATTTGGATGCTAGCGTATACTGTGTTTAAAAAGATCATCCATTCTGTCAGAAACAGAAATGTTATACAGAGGAAATATGGAGGCTGCAATTTGAGTGCAACCTCTGCTCCCTCCCTTCCTTTTGCTTGAAATGCCAGGCAGAGATAACAGCAGCCGTGTTGGCTGTGGATAGATAGATGCAACCAGGACTGCTAATGCTAAAGAGGATAAAATTCCATTTTGTGCAGGTCCAGATACTTAATCGTCTTCCTAGCCCTTTCACTGGCATCTGTTTGGTTTTGTACCAGGTTCAGTCACCCAGTCCCTGCTGTCACCCTGACACCACCACAGCGCCCTGCGCACGTTGCTGTCTGAGCTGTCCCCGCTCCGGGGAGCTGTACCGGGGGAACCGCTCCCGGTGCCTCACACCCGGCACGGAGCATGGCTCCCACTCTGCTTTATCACCTCCTCTTCTGTCCTCTCCCGCAAACAGTTCACCTCTGCGCCAAAGCTACGTGTCGCTGCTCAGCTCTTTTCATTTCTTTACTTTTGCTTGTTTCCAAACTGAGACTTCCTCCTTTGAATAATTCCTCTTACTTTTGTTTTAACTGACACACTGCATGTATTCCTATTAAAAAATGGAAAGCAACTACAAAAATCTTGAAAAATATTATACCTCTTTAATCTTGAGAAGTTTTCTTTTTCTATAGTAAAAAAAAAAATATTTTCCTGGTCTATTTAATTAAATATCATCACTTTTTACTTTTACTTCTTTGTTTAAAAAAATAGAAATAAGTATTTTAAGTTAAGATTAAGAGTCTGTTTGTATGCATAAATCCACTCAACAGCTATGTAGCACATGTGATTGGTATCATAACGGATTTACTCCATTATATTTATTTTGTAGACTTTTAGGGATGAGGAGATCGGGTTTTTAGTTCCTGAAAAAAGTCCCAAGAAAAATTAAAACAAACAAACAAACAAAAAACACCCCAAACAAACAAACCAAAAACCCCCCAAAATGCAAAACCCCAAAACCAACCAAAAAAATCCCAAGCATAAGAAATAAGCAATGTTATTTTAGTCCTGATTAGTAATCTAACATGCAGCAGAACATAATTTCAATATGAAAATGAAAGGTACAGTTAAAATTATTATTTCTTTTCTCTTCCGGTTTGTAAAATCCACTCAGAAGTGATTTTTTCAAGTTTTCAGGGCATACAATTTCTAAAGAACCTTATCACACCTGCAAAATACATAATACTAACAATGTTCCAAGAAAAAAAATTAGGCTTTTTGAACACTTAACATATGATAATAAGGATATATTATGAAACATGTCACTATTATCTTGTGTATTTTAATAATGGTTTCCTCAGCTATTGTAGCTTTTTTAACTCCTTAATACTTTACCATAAAAGTTAGAAAAATGAAGCAGTCTATTTTTGCCACAAAAATTTGAAAAAAACCAGAAAATTTCTTGGGAAACTATACATAAAAAATCTTTAAGTGGTTTCGTGTTGAACAAAACCCACACTTACTCTGAGACACTAAACACGCAAAGGTCATCTTGGAGTATTCGTCTAAGAAAGCTCTTTGGATCTGGTCCAAAACATTTTTGCAACTGACAGTGTACTTGGGAATTCAAGTTTTATGGATCTTAGAATGAAGAATAAGCTTGAACTATTAAGTATCAAACACTACCCTTCCAAAATGATAGACAGATCATCTTTAGAGGTTGATGTCTCTGTTAACAGCATGGCAATGAAAAGCATACTTTTTAACTTAGGAGGAGAGGGCTTTGCATTAGCAACTATAAATCTTAATTTCCATTTCAGTACTGTCATAATATCACTCAGATTTCATATATATGTATTTTTATATACTTCCATCTACCTTCCTAAATGTGTAACGGATGGCTAGTTCATGATAAAGAGTATCTTCTACTAGTTCCACAATTTCAAAAGTCAACTATCATTCTAGCTGGAGAAATTGTAAGTACCTGACCTCATAATGTCCATGTTGAAAAATTTCAGCCCTCTTCAGACTTCTCAGTTCACTATTTGTGCATTTAAGGACCAGCATATACTTAAGTCCTCAGTATCAGGAAGCACAAAACACCACTCGGCATTTTGAGATCACTTGCAACAGACCAACTGCTCCTCCCTGACTGCAGAGTAAGTCCTTGTAACAAGTTGTTTTTCATGTTTACAGCCACATCTCTCTCTCTCTCTTTGTTTATTCTGTTAATCAAGTTTATTTGGCTTAGGAAGTTGTGAAAGCTATTCTCAAATAACTGAAGCTTGTCAATCTCTTTCTGGACATGAAACCATAAATTTTGTGTTTTCTTATTTTGATTGTGAGGATAAATTTAATATTTTATATCAATACTTTAGGACTATCTGCAAACTAGATGCCTAATCCAAACTCTGCTTAATCTTTCCAAGTGTCTACCCTTTTTCTGTTCAAAGCTTTAATAATGAAAGGCATAATAGCTTGGTTTATTCAGCTTTATAATCCTCTAAGGCAGTGCTGACTGAAGGTTGAATAAACATTGGGTTTATGATATTGGTAAACTCTTAGGAGATAAAAAATTGGGGATAAAGTCTTCCCAAAACTAATAAGATATTAATATGCAATAAAATTAAGCAAATATTTTTTAATCCTTCAAAATCAAGTTAGATTGCTGACTTAGACTATTAACCTGTTAATACAGAAATTACCAAATGGGCACTTCTGTTTTCTAGAGAGCCACTGATCACTCAGGTCAAGACAGTCTTGACAGTCTCACTGTCTTAAGACAGGACTGTACGATGATGTTATGCTCTATCTCTGCAAGATGCCAACTTTCAGAGCACCTTGAAAATTGCTTATCCATAGTGATTATGCAGAGGTTATTGCAGGATAAATTATTGGGTTCAATCATCTAATCTGAAGCATAGCTTTCAGTAATTGTTTTATACATAGCTGTGTGACACCAGCTGAGCCTAACCGCCTTCAGTCACCACTTTTAACGTTAGCAGTTAAGCCATCTTAAAGAAGCTTAGACATTCAGAAAATAAACTCTATCTGAACCCTCTGTTGCTCTCAGAAAAATGCCATTTGAATTTTAATGCTCTCATTCACAGACTGTCTAGATCCACCCAGTTTTATTTCACAGTTCTGTGGTCTGCATCAGACCTTTCTAGCAACCACTATTTACTGCAAAAAATAGAGTTTCAAAGCACGATACATGTATCTTAATCAAATTATTGATAAGTGAAAAGAAATAATCAGTTTTTCACAATCTCAAAAAGCTAGCAAAAACTTTCTGCCATGCCTTTTACCTTTCTCTTATTGTTGAGACATATATTTCTTTTGTTATTGAAAGGTGTGGCCAACACATGGGCACAGGGCACCTTTATCAAAGCAGCTTCAGCCTCCTTGCATTTCTCCATGCTTGAATACATCAAGCAATCCTGTGTTTTTCCTTGCTTCTGAAAAAGACTGAATTGAAGCTCTGCTTAAAACCACTCTTGACCCTGAATTTAGCATCTTGGATGTAAATATTGAAATTTTCCTTGCAGTTCTTTCAATACACAATCATCAATATGTCATCTTTCTTTTTTGGACTTATTAATTTAGCTTGAACCTTGGAAAATAATTCCATTATCATTAGTACCACATCTGTGCACCAGCTCCGCCACTCAGAAGTACAAATCTGGCACATTTGTTTTATATTATTCATAGATAATGAGTTTACATCAGCTTGATGCCTTTGCCATGTTTGTTATAGTTCAAGCTGTCATGAACAAAGTTAACTCCAAAACATTTTAAAAGTGTTTGTGCATAGACACATATCCTTGACATGTTGAATGCCAACATATTTGATTTTATATTAAAATCTAGATATTTAAAAATTATTGAACTATGGCACAAATATGTTTACAGCTTAAAGTTACCTTATAGTAAATATGTCAACCATCTGCAAGGTATAAAATAAAGAATCTTTCTGAGAATTTAACCTGAATATATTTGATTCTACAGTTTTGATTCAACACCGGTTCAGTACAGCAAAGATTAGAGAAGAAAATAGACCCTATAAGCAGCCATAGGATGGAGGAACGATGACTTCTCAGGGCCCCAGTTTGCAATATGGGGTAAGGACTATCTGGGAAAAAAAAGTCCTCTTCACATCTTCAAATCCCTGAGAGCACTAGGAAGGTTTGAGACCCGGACGTCTAATTTTTCTAGACCACCTTGAATAATTCAGCCTTCATCTTTTAGTGTCTTTCTCTCAATTCTTGTAACAAAATTCACCTTCAAAAGACTACAAAATCTCCTAAAGAGACACCATCAAGGTTTTAAACTCACTGTCCTCTTTCAAATCTCTCTGGAAGCAGTGGGCAGTTTGCTTTGCACCTGTAGGCTTTACAATGGATCAGCCATAGATAGCCTTTCCCCCTGTGTGCTAGAATAGGCACCATCTCTTCCTCCACAGCCAATGCAAATTATGCATTCTGTACTCGAGTGATTTTGACAATACCAAAATACTGTGATGAAGCCTGATCTTAATCTGCAGTGCCAAATGTCACAGCACTTCACAGATCCAGGCACAACCAAAGACATTAAGATACCTGCTATGGCACAAATGTGACCCAGCAATCCTTATTACACCATAAAGAGCTGCTTCACTTTTGTTTATATACTATTTTCATTTTGTGCACCTTATTTTTTTAATAGTAAATAATTGTCTTGGAGCACACTTGGTGTGATTCTGGTCTTGTTTGTATTCCTTGACACTAGTGGTTAGCCCATACAGAGGTGAAAACTTTTTTGAGAGAGTAAAATTATTAAAATGCAGCATAAAACAATACTGTTTTCCCATGCTTTCCCTTTTTGCTTGTTCAAGAATACGTATTCTAATAAGATTTGACTTGCTGAAGTCAACAGGTACCTCTCCATTAACTTTAGAAAGTTACAGCTGAGGTTTAGAAGACTGATCAGTTTTCTTTTAGTCTGTATTAATTACTGCCAGAAAAAATGTCATAAATGTTACATGGATAAGTTGATACTTGATTTGACTATTATGGAAGGCCAGTCAGAGAGCAATAATTCTAGATTCTGGTTATGAGATGTATGAATATTAACTGCCCATAAGAACATCTTTTTTTCTCTCTCTGATGTTTTTCTTCCTATTGCTGGTGAATGCTATGGATCAAAACCCACACAAATAACATTTAAGGCTTTGGTATATATACAAAGGGGATTTTTGAAAAATATTGATTGTTAATAATACTGGAATTAGCGAGAATGAAATCCATTTAGAACTTCATTTTGCATGAGTTTCTAGAAACAGACCTGAAATCAACCTATGATTTATTAGAGTCTTTTTGTTATTATTTAAAAAAATATTTTTTTCACATGATATGTGATTAGAGCAGTATGCAATTAAAAGTATGATTTTCATCATCATTGGATCTCTTGGGTTAAAATAAAGGTAATGGATAAATCAAGGAGAGGATGCAAATGTGAGACCAAAGATTTTCAATTTATTTTTCTATTAAATGTTTTACTCATCTATACTTAACCCTCTTTGGTCTCCCAATACTTTTTTAGAATGAAAATTGAATGCCCAGGGACACAAATAATGTCTTTTTCTCTGTGAGAAAGAGCCTGCAGATCCATTGCACCAGTGCTACTAAGATGCTGTTTGATGTATCACTCAGCACATACAGGTGATGTGGCACCTATCAGAAGAGTTCAGGAGATATTTGTGAGAATGGATTATTTATCTGTGTCCATCCATACAGTAAAGCAAGGAAACAGGATTTGATCTGGATTTCAGCATTTATTGTGAATCTTCTGTTGACATTAATGTGCTCTGGAAGAAGTCCATGATAACCGTTACATACATTAACAGATCAGCTTTCAGTGCAAAGGATGCATGAGCATATTGCAAACTGCAAGTGTATGTACCCTTCAAATGTATCCTGAAAGTGTATGACACTTTACAGAAACTGTAGAAAATGGATTACCTACTTGAAAATGAGGAGGGAAACAAGGTAGAGTGGATTCTCAAAGTGGGGCAGTCGAGTGGAGTCAATGCAGTTTCAACCTTCTCTTTAAATGCCAAAACTTTAAGGAATTTTAGTGTCTATTATTGGGCTCATCTGTTGGGTCAGTCAGCAGCAGCGGCAGCGGGGGCAGCATTGGTGACTGAGGCAAGTCTGAGGGTGAGGGTTAGACCGAGCTGTACGGGGGCATTCCTGAGCTCAGGAACCCCTGAGCAGCAGCCCTGAGGCCTGTCTGGATCCGGGCAGTCAATCAGGTGTGAAGGGGGCATTGCCAGGAGCAGAATGGGTGATTTAAATGGATCTAGGGAGCGTGAATGATCCAGAGTGTGAGGAGCAGGGCTGTGGCACGGCAGTGAAGGTGTGGCGTGGTAGCTTGCCTGGCAGTTCGGGTAGGTGGGGAGAGCAGGAAGGGCTCCTCTATCATCACCCAGGAGGAGCCAACAGAGGCAGATAAACAGACCCGATATCTGGTGAAGAAGGTGACACAAAGATCCCTTTAGCCTTATTAGGGTACCAGTGAAACCACCCAGGAGGGCCAACCCTGTCCTGGGGGACATCAGGCCCAGCATCGCCAGCCAGGCAAGGGAGGAGATTGCCCTGCTCTGCTTGCACTGTGGCGGCCTCACCTGGAATATGTCGCTGTTGAACCGAGTAAAGAAATCGAGACGGGTGAGTGGCGAAAATCTGACTTTATTATTTAATTATAAAACTTATATAGACTTTTCAAAGGTCGTCCAGATTGGGTCAATCCAAAACCTCCCCCTAGGCCAATTGGCCAGGCTAGAACTGCCCATGTTTTCCAGAGACCGTTTCAACAACATCTAAACCTTATCTTTATTTATAAAACATAGGAAGAAGAAGAGAAAAATTCCCATGGGAAAGAATCTGTGTTACCACAGGAATATTGTATGCAGTGTGGGGTGTCACAGTATAAAAAAGACATAAAACTGTTAGAGATTGTCCAGAGGCGGGTCACGAGGATGGTGAAGGGTCTGGAGGGGAAGCTGTGTGAGGAGTGGCTGAGGTCACTTGGTTTGGTCAGCCTGGAGAAGAGGAGACTGAAGGGAGACCTCACTGCAGTTACAGCTTCCTGTGAGGGGAAGAGGAGGGGCAGGCACGGATCTCATCACTCTTGTGACCAGTGACAGGACTCAAGTAACTGGCCTGAACCTGAGTCAGGGGAGGTTTAGGTTGGATATCAGGAAAAGGTTTCTCACCCAAGAGAGTTGAAGAAGCTTTTGGACAACACTCTCAGGCACATGGTGAGACTCTTGGGGATGGTCCTGTGCAGGACCAGGATTTGAACTCCATGATATTGATGGGTCCCTTCTAACTCAGTATATTCCATGATTTCTATGACCTTTTGTGAACAGCAAGGAGTGCCAGAGAAGATTTTTAAGGAACAGAGTGTAACAAGTTTAATTCCAAGTCCCAAATCTTTTCAGAAATTATAAGATACATTAAAAAGAAGGAAAAATTTCTGTATGAGGTTTGGGTTTATGTATTTTATTGTAAGTTGATAAAAAAAATTCTATATGTTTCATGAATGCTCCATTAAAAAAAACCAAACCAGAATTCGGTAGAAAATTCCAATGCACTTGGATGAGGATTCCAGCACAACAGATGACAGTTTTCATACTCACTGCATAGTATTCTCCCCTAAGAGGTACGATGTCTGGGCAGAAAAATCTGAGTGCAAACTACATTTAGTCTTACACATTTCTTGCCTGCTCAACTGCACATGGCCTGTTTTATTCCAAGCTGTGTGTGGGGAAATTTCATCCTGCCATTTTCAAAAGATAGGAGACATGAACCTGCAGGTGAGTCCCACTAACAGAAATTAGGGGCTTGAAAGTAATGGGAAAGGATGTTAGAAACTAATGAATTCCCTCAGGCATTTCCCACTCTCCCTCTGAGGATGTCTTTACTTGGCATTGTTATCCACATACTGAGTCATAATCACGGTATTTCCATGGGCTGGCATTGGTGTTGTCAATTAAATACTGATATAGCTAAGAGGACTACACCATATGGTGGCATTGCTGCATTGGGTACAGTTAAATACAGAAGTGATGTGAGTTGCATGTATGAAGCTATATTTTTAGTATTCAGAATGATGGCATAGACCAGATTTTTCCAAAACTCTTACTCTCATCAGGGTATCAAAACAGGAGCCAGATTTTCAAGTTTTCAACTTGCAGCTTGTTGTACTGGGACACTAATTGTTAGATTTTTCAGAAGAGTTTTCAATCAAAAGTACTATGATCTTTTGATTATGTTAATCTTCTATGACAATGAGTGCTGAGATGTTGCAGTTTCCCCATGGACTGAAGAATTTACATGTAAATGTAAATCTAGCTATTCATGGAGTCAGCTGGGCTTGTTCTACCTCTGCTCACTTACAGATGTGTAACTCCGTGGGCATAACTCCTGCATACACTGATCTAAGAGAACAATCAATTACATATGCAGAAAACCTTCTAGAGGGAGCAGGAGGACCAGTATGATCCTTCTGTGAATGTCCTTACAAATTCCTGGCTACTGGCTTTTGTTACTTCTCTTAACTGATTCAAAATTTTTTCAGTAAACATTGTTAAAAGTGGAATTCTGTTTTTCTGTGCATGTGATAATAGGAGATTATGAAGAAGATGGGAAGAGGAGACTCAGGGATGATCTTATTGCTCTCTACAACTACCTGAAAGAAAGCTGTAGCCAGGGAGGAGTGGGCCTGTGGTCCCAGGCAACCAGCAGCAGGACAAGAGGATGCAGTGTTAAACTGTACCAGGTGAGGCTTAGGTTGGACATTTAGAAGAATTTCTTGACAGAAGGGGTGACTAGATATTGGAATGGACTGCCCAGGGTAGTGGTGGAGTCACTGTCCCTGGAGGTGGTTAAGGAAAGACTGGATGTGGCACTCAGTGCCATGGTCTTGTTGACAAGGTAGTGTTCAGTCACCGACTGGACTCGATGATCTCAGAGGTCTTTTGCAACCTATTGATCCTGTGATTACTACGTGTCATTCTATCTAAATGAGTGAAAAAAGACATACATTAAATAAAATATTTGCCTAGTTGGTACTTTGAAAATGTGTGATTGTTCTTACAAATGTACATATAAACTAGTCCTCACTGAATTATCAAAATAAGAATGTGACCAGTGCAGGTACTGTGATATTTAGGATAAACTTACAATCCTTAGTTAGATAGTTAATTTCAGAATCTATCACTGCTTTTCAGATCTATCTGATTTATCTTCTCATAAAATCAGTAACAGTTTATACTGCCCACAGTATTTGGTCATAGTTGACTGATGGTCATGTAACATGATGTTACGTGCTTGTGATGGAAACTTTCTAATAAACTGGAATATTTTCATATGTAATTCTCTGTGATATTTTACACTATTTCTCCAGCCAGCTTTTCTCATGCTGACTACTGTGATTGCTGTGACTTCTGTTTCTCTTTTGCCCTCACGATTTTTAAATGGCTAGCCCTGGCATGTGACTTGGAATATCATAGAATAGTACAGAATGGTTTGGGTTGAAAGGGACCTACAAATACCTACAGTTCCAAGCCGTCTGCTGCGGGCAGGCAGGGACATCTTTCACTAGATTAGGTTGTTCAAAGCCCCACCCAACCTGACTTCGAACACTATCCTCCTTCTTGAGCCTGTCCCTGGTGCTGTTATGCCTGAACTCTTATCTTGATTGAACTCTTCCATCCCCGAGTACCGTCTGTTTTGTCTCCTCCCTGTCAAACACTGGGGTGGGTTAATGATACCCATTTTGCACACACATGTCTTGGGTCTCCCTAAAGACAAATATGATTTCTTTATATAGATATACTTAGTTTTGCATTCACTTTTGAAGTATTTAATTTAGGAGATTTCCAGGAATGTAGCCCAGAATGGAAGCCACCTTGTGTGATAGTAATGGAAAAATATAATTAATTATTTTTTATCTATACATGCCTCTCGTTGTAATTACAAGTTATCTGAGTCATGCTTAAATATGCTTATATCCCTCCTATTTTTTTTACTAATTTATATACTCTCTCAAGAGTGTACTTCTGACAAATGGAATTCATTTTCAAAGTGTGATTGAGGAAAGTGTAACTCTGAGGAAATGTTATACAAAAAAAAAGAGTTTATCAGCTATTCACAATAATAGGCACTGAAAGAAAAGTGTATCTATCCAAAGCCTGAGGTTGAATTATTGAGCATGTGTAAGTATCACTGACTTCAACAGGACTTTTAAGACTCAGCATCTATTAGTCCAGTCTGTAGACTATATCTATCAAGGGGCAGTGTTTGCAATCAGTATTCAAAGGATGTTTATATCAAAAATCAAGTGTAACTCCGACTTCTCCCTTACTCCTCCCACTTTAGGTGTTTCACAGTGGTGACAATGCTTTAAGGTCCAAGCATCAGAAAACAAAAACACACCTTGCATGTTTTTATTTTATTTTTATCATTTGAATGAAAACTTATGCAGATATTAAGAAGTTTAATTTCTTCCAATGACTCCTGAAAGCATTTTTCATAAACTTTCGATACTGTTCTGTCTTCCTGAACCCACTGATAGGAGCAAACACTATTCATTTTGGTGTTAGTCTTTAACTTGTTCTGGGAACTTTAGGTTTCACAGAAATGGCACTTAGTCACCATGGAATAAGGTACACTTCCGGACAACATTCTTCCCTTTAATCTGCAGATTGTGTGATTAAGGCAAGAAAGGCAGTTAATAATTTTCTAGGGACAGAGAATTATTTGCATAGAGAATGCATGTATAAACATATCTGGAGCAGTGGAATGGGGTTACTTTAAGAAATAAGGCTTTCTTTGTTTAAATCCTATTCTAGGGTTTGGTGCAAATAGAATAAGTAAAAGTCATGATTGTTTTCCATTAAGTCATGAGTTACTTGATTGGCATGTCTGTGAAACCAGTGAGGTGAAAGGAAAATTGCAACATTTCATTTGCTAATATATTTGTGAAAGGTGGTAATTGTACCTGTGCAGCAGAAGGTCATACCAGTCTGCCCTATTTCAAAACTTGTTTCCTGTTATTTTTGCCTACAGATGATTCCAAATCACTAATAAGATTTAAGAAAACTGTGGACAGAAGCAGTATAAAACATGGAAACTGGGCATATGTGTGCATGTAAGGAAACAAAAATTACAACTAAGAGCTTGAAGGTTTGCACATGCAATTATGCACAGGCTTGAGAGCTCTGTGCAGGTTTGCAGTAAAGCATGAAGTATTAGCACGTTATCCTCTGACAAAGGCTAGTTAGACATTCAGGCTGTGCAGCCCCTGTTCTTTCTGCTGTCCTGCAGGTCTGTGGATAGGTTATTTACAGAGTTAATCATATTTAAAAACTGAAAGCTCCTCACTGGCTGGCTGGAAGCAGGTCCTCCTGGGACACCTTTTATTCTTTTGGGGTGGCATGTAGAAGCTATCTTTGTTACCACATCCCTAGGGTTTTGCCATGTTCTTCATAGCCCCACTTCCTGGAGCAATGAGAAGCTTCATTTTCCTTAAAAATTAAGTGTCCAATGCTGCAAGGATTGTGGAAAAGTTTAAAGACCTAACTTGACAGGATTCAACACCCCCAATATCAAGACTTAGGAACAACCATACTATCTTCCACTAAAAACCTAACAACTTTTTAAACTGGCTCATTAGTTTTGAAATAATTTTTAAGCCTTTCTCAAAATATAGCTGGATTTGCTAGTGGAGAGTTTACTTGTATTTTTTGATTTTTGTATTATGAATGTGGCAACTGAATGAGAAAATGCTAAAACCTACCTACACTGGTCAAACACAAAGACATACCTTTGTCGTACTCTGTTTCCTTCTCTTGAAACTGAAGAGTCACAGACTCCTCGGTGTCTCCTTGCAATACTCCTTGGAGGGGCTTTACCTCCTTACTCATTTTAGTTGCTCTTCTTTGTACATTATCTAATGCCACTGACTTTTCTGAGATGAAGAGACCACACATATACACAATATTCAGGATATGGACATATCAATGTTTTTAATAGTAGCAAAATACTTTTTTTTGGCTACATATTTGTTTTTTCTCAGTACTGTTCCTGATGATGCCACTTCTTGTCATACAGATAATTCCACTCAGCTGATGATAATGAATTAAATCACTCCTCTGAGTTGTACCTCTCATTTCTGAGCTCAGCATCATGTAAACATTATTTGGATTATTTTTTTCTGCCTTAAAGTTATCTACTCTTGAGCTTATCTGTTGAGTTTTTTCCTATTTACTTGCTGAGGTTCTTTTTATGATCCTTACCAGCAGCATGGTATTTGATTTCCCAAAATAACTTACTATCATCTATGAAATTGGAAGTTTCACAATTCACCCCCTTTTCCAGATTACTGGTGAAGATCTTGAACCAAACTGGTCTGAATACAGATTCATTCATGACCCCTCTACCAACTCTTGACCTCTTCAAAAGTGACTATTGAACCCTTCCAGTTGCTTCCTATCTAACCATCTTTCAATCCACAAAAGGACTTTTTATTCAACTTTAAAGAAATTTTATTTCCTCTGGAGTCTTTGGTTAAAAAAGCTGTCAGAAGGTTCTAGAAAATAAATGTGTTCAGACCACGTGATCCCCTTTGTCCACACATTCACTGGCACACCTGGCAAACCAGAATGATGAAAACTCCACCAGTAAAGGAGGAATAACCCTTACTGGAACCCTCCCAATAAATCACCTTCTTTAAGAAGCTCGGGGACTTTTTATTCATCACAGACTCAATGGCCTTGTTATGGGGACAGGGCAGATTCACCAGATTGTAGGCCCCAGGACCTGCCCATCCAGACCTTCCTTTAAAGGTGGGATTGCTTAAACACCGCTTCTCTGCTACAATAGACTACAATTTTCTTAAGATACTCTTCAAATTCTCTTATTCCTCTTAATTTTTTTTATGTGTCATGCATTATAGGCTTTTCTTTATTCTCCTTTGTGCAGGCCTCCCATTTTTTATCTGCCATTTTTTCCCTAAGATAGTAACGTTTTCCATTTCCCATCATTTGCTATGATAGCTTTTCCCCTGAGCCTTGAAGAGATTTCATTTGATGACTTCATTTTCTCCTGGAATTGCAGTACACAGTTTAACTGAGCTTGCAAGATGTACTCCAGGCTGTTGGTTGTACAACTATTCCTTACAGGACTTTTTTGTTCACTGGTTGAATTTTTCATTTTGTTTTATTTTATTTTTTAATGTCTCTTTTTTCATTTAGTGCTCTTTCTTGAAACTGAACATCTGTCCGCAAGATTTATCTTTTTCTTTCATGATACAAAACAGGCTAATGTAGGAAGGAGAGCTTTATTGCATTAAAAATATTTCTTCATCTCATCCTTATGAGACACTGAACTATATCTAGATAGTTAAAATCTACTATTATTTTATCTATCTTAATTGCAGATTCTTCAGTTTTGCTGAAGAAAATGCTATATTTTTACTATCAAAGTGCTGTATTTTGCCACAGATTTCTCAGTGTTCTTATTTTCCCACAATATTATACTTGAACTTCCCACAATATTATATTTGAACTTAGCATTATACCTCCTGTATTGTGCCTCTCTCACACCCTATTATCCCCTCTTTACTTTTTATAAAATTGATGTTCTAGCACCATAATAATCTTGTTTACTTCCCTTCAACAGCCTCTGTGAGGTATTTTCTGTCAAGTTTGCTGCTGGTGACAACCATTCCAATTTTTCTATCATTTTTAGACTTCTACTATTGCTGCAGAAGCATCTATAATTTTTGGTCTTGCTCAGTGTTGAAAATGCTACTAAACTGGCACTCTGAGCAGACTGATTACCATTCTCCTTTCGTCACAGTTCTTTATTTATGTCCCTCCTGACCTTTCTGGAGCTGCACTGGACATCAGCCACACTCTTTTTGAGGATTACACTGGACTGAACCAAGTGCTCCTCAGTGCCTGTCAGCTTCCTCTTGCTGTGAGTGTAGAGAATCCTCTGTGATCATTTTAACTTCCAGTGCCACTAGCTTAGACTAAAGTAGAGCTTATTTTTCTAGGATACAACATTCCCCAAATATTTATCCATTCTTAATACAAACAAACCCTTCTGTTCTCGATCTTTGAGTCAACCCTGCCCTGAGGCTCTAGAACTCTTCCCACCCCATGGGCCTTACACTGGAATTGGCTGTATTTCAGAGCAAAGAGGTCACAGAGATCAGTGTCCCACCCAGGTGCTTGCATTTGCCATAAAGGCTGTTTGTCCTGGACTTCCACAGGTTGCTGGTAGCAACATGGACCAAGATCAGCTGCTCTTTCCCTGCTCCTTGAACCAAACTAATCAAAGTAAATTAAGACTTTCTGAGGTCTGCTCTTTTTGCACCCCACTGCAAAATTCCCTGTGATCCTCTCCAGTGCCACAAACTCAGCTATCCATATGCCTATGAAGCAAGAATACCACTCCCGCAACCTGCTTCTCCCAGCCCTGAAGACCCCTCAGCACAGACACCAAGGCACCAGCTGGGTGCTGGATCTTATTCAAGAGCCCTCTTACCCTGAGATTTGCATATTCCCCAGCAACGCAAGGTTGTGGGGGAAGCAGGGATGTGTCCCTGGACCTCATCTGTTAACCTCTCTGACTCTCCTAGCTGCTCCTGTTCTTCTGCTCTCAACTGGGGAGAGCAACCCTGTTCTCCCAGGCTAAAGCTCTGCATCCTATCCACCTGTAAACCTCGCTCCTTGGGAAGACACTCCTGCCTGCTGCACCCTGAGCAATGGATAAGGGACTTTGCAGCCCATTGCTGGACTTCCACTTGCATCTTGAGCTTGAAACATGGTTTTGAAAGCATACAGTAATTTATCTTCCCTTCAATGAATAATGAAGATTATATTATCCTCTTAATCTATTTTACCCTTATTAAACTAGTTAGCAATAAAGTCAAATCTGGCCTGAGACCTACCATTCTTACTTGTCTTCCAGGAGCCATCCTGACAAGTCATCAAAATTCCTGAAGGCACTGCCATTGTTCTCTTCACTTCACTGTCATTTACGGAGGCAAAATTGATGCAAATCCTTCCTCATCTTGATGTGAAAAGATTTTATTTCCATATATGCATATGAGCATTTACAATTGCTCAACATGTAAAGAATTACTGAATTAGGCATAGGGTGTTCACATCCTTTTTTTCCTATTTTTGCTCTCATCTTATTTCCTGCATTAATTTATTTTCAAAGAAGAAAGAATCTGATTTGGTTTTAATAAATGTTAAGAGTACGGATCAGAAGCATATGATTTGTTTTCATTCAATTTAATTAATTAGCATTTCATATTACATGATTTCTATGAATTTGCAGTGATCTACCTTGACTGTAACAGATTACTTTTTAAAACTCTATGAATGGTTTATATATTTTGCTTAAGGCTGTAACCTCAACCGCAACAAACTTATATCTTGTCATTACATGATTGCTGCTCACTGGGGATTTGTCTGTATAATTTCAGATGAAAGGTCTCTTCACCAAGGACAGCAAGCCACTTTGAGACATATATATATATAAAAACCAGCTGCTGGTGAAGTATTTTACTAGCCAAGAGAACTCAGCTTGACGCCTTCACTTTCAGTTATACACAATGGCTCAGATATCGAAAAGCTAATTGGCTAGATAAAACCAGGAATCTAATTTTATTTCATAGTAATGGTGAGAAATAGTCAGGAAATGTTGTGTTTAGATGCTTATCCCAGAAAAGAAAGGAAAAGGAAACTGACAATGTCTCCAGACTTGCTGGAGTAATATAAGAAATGAAGGGAACAGCAATATGCTAGAGATGATAAATGTCTGTAAATAGAGAGTACTGCTGTGGTGAATTCAGAGAACGAAAAAGAATAAAAAAGGATGGGCAACTAAAGAAAAGTTTCAGATCATCAGATCATGGCTATAACAATTTTCTTTGTTAAAGGACCATGACAGCCTACACCACATAACTAGAGAAAAAAAAGAGAAAAGGGAAAGAAAAGGGAGAAAATGTGGATGCAGGAGAGGACACACACAAGGAAATTATAGAATTTTGTAATTATATTGCACATTTATAAATTTTCAAGTGCCACCCCCTGGGTGATGGCTGTTGTGGATAAGTGCAACCTGAGGCACAACCGATCAAGTTCCTAACTCAGGTCAAGAGCTTGAACACCTAATGATAATATCTACTTTTCTCTAGCAAGCTGTGATTTTGGCTCTGCAATTTCTCTTTAAAAGCTCTTCAGAAACGAGAGCCACAATTACAAATCAGTTGCTGATGCACTTTTTTAGTAGTGGCATTATCTTTCTCTGATGCTTCACATTTGTTCTGACTTAAAAGCTCAACACACTCAGAAACAAATTGGAAATATATTTCAAGGCAACACTGTCTGACTTTGAGTAGATGCAATTTCAGGCATGTAAGCGTGGAAACGAAGCAGCACCATTTTTCATGCCTAGTCATTAGTAACTTAAAGCAGCTCCATAGGGATCAGAGGCTGTAATGAAGACAGAGTCACTGGGGCTGGCCAGCCCTCTGGAGGTGGCACTAACCTCACTCTGCATTACCCCACATCAGTACACTGCAGACCTGAGAAGCTTTGAGGGCTGGGGACCATAAATTTAGGAACTGTGCACAGAAATTCAGGGAAGAAAACCGATGTGAGGAAGACAAAAAGAAATGAAAAGAACATGGCTAAATGTCTCCAAAGAGCAAAATCATCCCCTGATACAGGACAGAATGGCCCTTGGCATTTTCAAAACTGTGCCTGCATTCTGCTGACATTCCTTTCTCATTATGTGCAGTTTCCTCACAAAAAACTTGGACAAAGGGTTTAGAAACTTCCTGAGATGTGGAATTACTTGATCTCACTGATTCAGTCACTGCACAGAGATCAATGAGAGAGAGAATAGTCATTAAAAGAGGATACTTAAGGGTGCATTTCTCAGTATGAACAGAAAATAAATATTTCTACATTCATTATGTGTTTTTGTTGCTGTTGCAATGTAAAAATGAAGTTATGACAACCTATCACGATTTCCTGAGGATACATTTTCAAATATATAGATTTTAACTACATGTTTCTCCATTTTAAAATACTATAGGACATCTTAGGTTACATTAAAAATGCTGCAGATTTCCAGAATGAGGTTAAGAACTTGGGCAAAGTACTTTGTAAATATAATCAAAATAGAGTGGGAATCAAAATAAACTCTCATTTGAGAATTTAATGTAAATGTAAAGAAAACCAATTTAATATTTCTTCCACTATAAATTCCCGAGAGTTACAGAAAAAAATCCTTGAAGTCTTCAGATAAAGATTCAGTTGAGGACTGATGAAGTGTTGTCAGGGAAGGAGCTCTCCTACTTATTTACAAGTAGTCTCTTCCACTGACACTTCTTGTACTATCAGAGGACAGGAGAGGAAACATTGTCCTTCTAAGTCACCTTTCTCCCCGAGAACATCAAGGACAGAGGGGCACAAGGTGAAAGCCACCACATGGGTGGGCATTGACCAGCAGAAAATCCTTCCCTCAGCACTACAGCAAAACTGAAAGAAGCAGGAGCAAAGTGCAAATCCCCCCCCAAGATCATGAACACAAGAACTGCCCTTTACACAGGTCAAGAGCAGAAGCGCCACAGTTTTGCCCGAGAGGAGTGTTTCCAGGAGGAGCTGCATAACTCTCCAGCCTTAAAAGGGCTGTAGAATAAACACAGTTGTACTGCTTTGGGAGGAAAGAGTTAAAAAAGATAAAAGAGAAAAAAGAGAAAAGAAAAAAGGAAAAAGAAGAAAGAAAAAAGAAGAAAGAAAAACGAAAAATAATAAAGAAAAAAGAAAAAAAGAAAAAAGAAAAAAGCTGTCTTACAATTGAATTGGAAACTACAGCCATTTTATTTTTTCTTTGAATAATAAATCTTATGCACACATGATTGAGGCAGGAGAACAGCATTTTTACCAAAGGCAGAGCACCAGTTTGTCCAGTAGAATAGCGCACGGAGCTGGGAAAGAGACGTCCTTTTGCTCAGTCAAAAGTTGAGTTCTGTCTATATCTCCAAGACACTTGGGATCGGTTTCCCTAACATTGTTACTTTATTTTCTTCTTAAGAGAAATCACAAGGCAGAAAGGAATAGCATTCTCCATAGAAAAGAGGCTTTTTTCCTTCCTTCCTCTTCAAATAAGGTGAGTAAATGGATTTACATTTTAAAGTATTATTGGGGGAAGAGAATGAACATTTTCTAGGGTAAAGACTGTATCACTGGAAGTTCACTGGCTAGTAGTAAAAAAATGGCAGGGAGTGAAGGGTGAAAGGTAGGGATGGAAATGAGTTTTTTATCTGAACTTTGAAACAAAATGGCCAGAATCTGGCATCCATCGACACTGAATGCTTCCCTGAAGGAATAGTAGGAATAGTCCTGTACTGAAGTAAGGGGACGAGGCAGCCTCAGCTACTGAAATGGAGATTGCATAATGAAATTTGCTTAATTCTTTAGAAAACTCCTTTTTGTGGAAAGAGGGAATGGTTTCTAGAATTCCTAGAATTATTTTTTTTGTAACAAACAAAAAAAAAGACACATTTTCGCTTTTAGAAAACTTTGCACATAATGCAAGTATTTATGCGACTCATATGTTATGGCAGAAAAGTAAGGTGGTTTTTTAAGTTTTAGTGAAAAAATCTTAGCTGAATGACACAGTAATTTTTTTTCAAATTCTATGCAGTTTTTGATGATTTTTCTTGGTGATATCTAATAGGGAACAGTGAGCCTGGAATGATGTATAATGAGCTAAAAGTCATTTGTTATCCTTGACATAACCATGACATTACTTTGCTTTATTAATAGAATGGGATTCTTTGGCCTGTTGTGCTAAAACAAACAAGAAGATAATCAAGTAAAGTTGTGAATATAAATAGTAATTTTTTGCTTAAATACATAAAGAAATTTTAGGCATGCATGAAGTTGCATCTAAGAATATTTGGACTGCTGGGGAAGCTAAAGAAAACTGAAAACAAAAACCAAGGCTAAGACACTTGTATGCTAAGACAAATGAAGAGCAAAAATTCTCTGTGCAAATTCTCATTAATTCAAATCAGGATGAACTGGTACCCTTTGATGGAAAATGATCAGAATAGAAGACTGCAAGAACAGAACAAAAAGAAATAAGTAAAAATATCAACCTTTGAAATCATCAAAAATACACACTCAAGACAAACATACTACTGAACCCAGAAAATACTGATCTGGTGGGAAGTAGAGCCAAAATTATAGGGGGATATGTGCTACAATACCTGGTTTTGCTTTGAAGAAGATTTTGTCTGAACAGGAGTGAAAAAAGTTTGTAGGCAGCAGATAAAACATGCTAGTAATCACAAGTTAAACTAGATCATAAAATAAAATGGATTAGAATTTGTGACAGAAGTAGTAATCAGCCTGGGAAACTGCAGTAAAAATGCTTAGACCTATATGCTTCCAAAACAGGATTCTTAACTCTGAAATTTGTTTCCATCTCACACAAACCAGGTCCACTGAATTCCAAGGACCTAATTTTCCTAAGGAGCAGTGTCATTTTGATTTATGCTTCAAGCACTGAGGAAGAAAAAAAACCCTGCCTTTTTACCACCAAAATTGTAAATGGATCTGGCTTGTGGTTCTCATCCAAGTTTATCCGCATTCTTTTCTCAACATAAACCACCGATTTTGCATTTGGATTGTGGAATGGAGAAGAACAGTGTATTCATTCATAATATTAAATTTCCACTTCTAAATTACTTGGAAATTTACTTCTAAAAAGCAGCTGTTCTCAACTATTTTTATATATAATTTTTCTTGGTCAGATTTGTATTTTAAAGAATCCTCTCTTATTGATTTAATTAAATTGGAATAAACTCTAAAACAAGAGTCTTTCCATCAGTGACATAGCCCTCCTTGGCCATATTAAACTAAATCTAGTAGACTGGCAAACTTTTGAAAATATATTAACACAGGAGAGAATAAATATTTTTAATTAAAACAAGACTTTACAACATCTAGTACTAACCAAGAATCCTTATCTATTTAAATATTTACCAAAAAGAAAAGCAGAATTTTACCATGTGAAAACAGATGCTGGTAATTAATTTATAAATATTTTGAAAGATTTGCCAGAAAATCAACCCAACAAAAATGAAAAATTACCTTTAATGTACACTAACATGTTCATGTTATATCCTCACCCATTAATCACTTTGTTATATTTTGAGCTTTACTACTGCTGCTGCCAAGATATTGGTCCTATATACAGACCAGTTCAGGAGCAATTCTGTGTAGAGATGCACAATTTCTTAGAGATCCCAGAAGAGTGTTCCAGATCTGTAGCTGAATGTAGAGACATTCTCCTCAAGGCCTCTGATCTCAAGCTTTGCCCACTGTGTTCCCTATAGGAGTATCAGAGGTTTGGTACATCATCTGCCACTCAAGTATTTGCCATATAAACAATTCTCCTGCTTTCAAACACGAAATTTAAGGCAACAAAAACCCAATCCAACCTGCCTCCTGAGTTATTTTTTCATTGTTTATCATTACTGGTAGGGCTTGGATAGATTTGAGTGTAGCCACTGAGTCCAGCCTTGAGTCCTGCTCAGAGGAGTGTTAGATCTCATAAAAACTGTTCATTTGCAAATATATTTGTATATGCACTTGCTGTGTCTGTATGTACATGTATTCTGAATACAGCTAAGAAAACACACTGCAACCAGGTTCACACATGTAGACCACAATATATATAAACTGTTCATGACCATTAATTTTAAATGTACGTCATATTCTGATAACAGCAATGTAAATGAAAAGAATGAAAGAGTGGATAGAAGAAAAAACGCAGAAAATAATCCAAGTATTCCTGCATTTTAGGTCAGAATTCTAGGGTGTTGTATTCTGTAAATTCATGAGAGGGAGGAATTTTAGTGACAGGCCAAGGTCTTCAGGCCTTAATTAATGTCATGGTGATGATAGATCTGCAGTGCACTCATTGCATTTAATACAAATGACTATGCGAGTCACCTTTATTATCTACTAACTATTCTGTGGGAAGAAAAAGAGTCACATACATGAAATTATAATCCAAAAGAAAAGATCTTAGACCATAATTTTCAAAGACACTTAAAGTGATAAATTTAAAATATTTAGGATTTCAATATTCTTTAGGTATCTATATCTTGAAGTTGTACTGAAAACCTCAGCTGCAATAGCTGCTTTCTTCAAGGCTACACCTTATCAGTTTATGAAATACAGGGTAATATTAATGTATTAAAATTCCACTCCCATTTCTAATGGTTCTGTTAAAATCACATTGGTATTTATCTTAAGAAATAACAGGTAATACATGATCCTTTGCTGGCTTCAGCTGGCAGATATCTTTCTCTTTCCATCACCCATCTGAACACTTAGCTGAGAAACCACGTCTCATTTTAGCTTTCACGTTTGTAAATTATCTTTACTGGCAACACTTACTTACAGAGATGCGTGCTTTTTTTTCTTTTTCAGTGAGTAGTGTTCCATGGAGCATAACTGGTGTTTTAAAAAGACTTTTTACTATAAATTTTAAGAACATGTGAAAGCCATGTGACTTCGGGATAGACTGATTATAAACTCAAGCTCATCTTGAGACCAAATATGGTATGCCAGACCTCCACAGAACTGTATCTAGGAGCCTTTAATCATCTGGAATAAGTACCTCATGTCCTAATTTGCTCTGTTCTCAGGAAAAAAAACCAAACCAAAACAAACCCAAACCAAGGGACATCCCATTTTTCCAACTGGGTAGCATGTTTCAGATATTTGTTGAATTTTCTGCCTAAATCTGAACGCAGACTTTAAAATTAAGCAGAGGTACATTGATCACTGCAGAGCTGTCACTGTGGAGCAAAGAAGCACAGCTGGCCCAGGGCTGAGGGTGCCCAGCCATGAGTGTGCTTCAGGAGAGAAGCTGAACAGGGTGTCCAGGAACAGCTGAACTGCCTCGGTGGCATTGCAAACCTTGTTGCTGAGTGCAAACTGTGGTGGTTCAGGAGCTACTTCCCACCTCCACTCATCAGTGGTGCTGTGGGAGCAGCTCCCACCAGGAAAAGGGTAGGGCCTGCAGCTGGTGCTGCCTGTGTCACCTCTCCTCCCTGACCTGACAGTACAGCGGGGCCCACAGCCTGACCCGTGACAAAGCCATCCATATCTGTCAGGAGCTTCAGAAAATAAACACTGTCACCTGTTTAGGCACCAACATTATCACATGCAACCTCCTGTTGAATTACAGAGGTCTTTTGTTTAATTCTTTAACCAATATGTCCACAACTATATCTGACGAAAGACATAAGTGACTGATCATACTACTCATGGAAATGTATTTCACATATTCATTATAGCTCAACATCAGTGATAAGTATTTAAAATTATCTGTTTTCACTTTGGAAAGAGAACATTTTGGAACAGGACAATTGGCAGGAAAATTCATATTAAGTATCAGACCAAATATCTCTGGATGGTAGTCAAAAGGTGGTTACAAAGGTAGTCAAGTGCTTACAGCATCAGCCAAGAGTTTCAGAGACTCAGAATCACTAATTCCCCATTTGCATCTTTCAAGGGGTCTGAGCATCAGCAGACCATTCCATAACCTTTAGTTATGTTGATTTTACTGAATGTTAATCTTACAGGAAGAGGTGATTTTGTTACAGTTAATGCTCAGAATTTAAATCTAAATTGGGAATCTCAAAAGTTTGCTATTACAACTCAAATATATAATGATGCTGTTTAAATGAGGATTCATTCCTTTGTGTACATGCCACAGGGTGACAAACTATTACGTCATCGAGTAAGTAATGGAAGAGCTGCCAGAAGGTTGTAAATGACACTGAAATATCAGAGCCACAGGTTTATCCTGCACACGAGTGCAGGAAGGAAATTCACACTTTGCATCAAACACACTACTTGATCGACTTCACCAGCACATTATTATGCCCCATGTCTCTAGAAAACCTCCCAGCCACACAATCTCTTGACCTAGCATTCAAAGACTGGTATAAAATATGGGCTAGAATAAGAAAGGTCATTCCTGTACCTATTACTTAAATAATCATAATCCAGTATAGGCCCAGTTCTGCAACATTTCTCCTCAGCTTTTTCACCCAGTACAAAAACAGAACAATGTGTCCTGTCCATAGGGGCTGACAGTCATAAGAAAATAAGATAAGAGAGGGCCAGATGCCCGGGTCCCAGGAAGCATGGAGATAATGGTGGTTAAATTGATAAGCAGTCCACACATAGCCAATTGGTCACAAGCTTTTAAGCATCACAGTTTTCCTTGATGAACACAGAGTGCTGAAGAAGTGATCTGAGAGATTATAAGGAGGCATTTTTGTCAATGCTCAAGAAGGGCGGAGGGTTATCTGAGAATACATTCATGATTGAAAATATAACAAGTAAGCAAAGGAAACTGGCACCAGAGGTGGATTGCAATCTGTGAGTGAGCAACTTGACATGACCTGAGAACCAGCAGAAAAGAGGAAAGCAGGGAAATGAAAACCAACCCCTTTTGTGCAATGCAGTGGATGAGAGTACCCTGCTCAGAGGCTGAGAACTTGTGTTGTTATGGTATTTGAGGAAGGTGAAACTGATAAACTGAGGAGGATGGGATAGATTATAGAATGATGGCCTGACATCAACTGTTGTTCCAAAATGACAGCAGGTGTCTATTTGTAACCACAATCCCAGGGTTTTATAACACAGGAGTGTGACAGTATATTCCCCAGCCTCTTAAATCTTCAAAATTTAAAATTTCCAATGTGAAGTTGGTGCTGCCCCTTCAGGTTATGTAAGTCCCTTTACTGGAGGAAAATTTTTATTTCTTAAGCAAGACAAAACCTCCTAAGGATGTGACACTCAACATGGAAAGTGCCTCAGCAAACAAGCCTTGAAAGTTACAACTGCAAATGCAGATCCAGGATGACCAAAGTAACTCAGTTCAACAGGGCTTCATCTCTCTCGTAGACATCTTACCACCCTGTTTTGACTCTTTCAAATGCAGAATTTAACTCTGTGTGTTTTGGTCCCCCATTCAAGTTCAGAAAAGCCAAACTGAATGCTAGTGCCCCCTTCCCTGTATACTGGTGTGGATGGCACCTGGAGGGGTGGGATGCAGTTTGTCTAGGAGGCAATCTGTACTCACAACTCAAAGCACCACTCTGAAAAGATTTTCTTAAGTGTCCCTCAGACTGTGGTCAGATGTTGATGGGGTGGTCTTTGCACTATCTGCTTAAGGAATGCTCTCCCGTAAGGTGCAAGGTGGTCTCCTCCTCAGGCCTCTCATGGCAGCAAGGGGCCCCTCAACTCTGCCATCTAGTTCACACACCAGTGCCATGAACCACATGAGTGAGCCAGTGCTCTGAGCCTGTTCACAGCAGTTTCTGTAAGTGCCACACTCGGGAGGGCACTTTGGCACACGGGCAAGACAGAGCATAAAGTCCAGAGGTACTAGCTGTAAGGAGGCAAGTATCACCACTGTGGGCAAAATCCTGTTAAGCTACAGCCTCATCCTTTAGGTAAGCTGATTCTGGAGCTGGATGGAAGCATGAACACTTTCGTCTCTTCCTAAGTAAATGACTTGGAACAAAGTCAGGAACAGAAGGGGAAGGAGGGCCCTAGATTTTGGTAAGGTTTTTGCAGAGCATCTCAGAGCCACGACTGACTATGGCTGTAATATCTTCACCTTGCTACATGCAGAGGCTCTGACTGTAACACCAATGCAATTACCAGAGTTCAAGCAGGTGCCAAGGGAGGTCTAAAATAGACTTTTATTACTTTGCCCCTTGGGTGGAATTAAGCTATTGCATACAAGAGACACAGATTATCTGTTTTACAAATGAGCTAGATTTGATCTGAAAACTTTTACATACCTACAGCTTTACAACTGACTTCAACAAAAGTTGTCACCATCTAAAGAGTGATGAATACGTAGGCGACTAAAGCTGTTTGCAGCCCACACAGTCTCTTCACACCCAGGTTGCCACAGACACCCAGCCCTGTTCTGAGAAGGGCTAACATGCCCCAACAGCACTCAGCTGCCAGACACAGTCAACACAAGGCTGAAGGAGAGAGAGGTGGGTCTCTTATCGTGCATAATTTCATACTGCTGGAAAAGTTATAGTGTTCTGTTCAAAGCTCTGTGCACTCAGAGGCCATACAAATCTATTTAGCCTCTGTTGCCAGGTTAAAAACTTCTGAACAAAGGCCAGAGTATTCCCAAGATGGTCTCAGATCCAGCAAAACAGTAGGAAAGTGAGAAAATCAGTGCTCTATTGTTTGACTTGGCAGCAATATTTGATCAGCTGCTAGTCACAAGTAAAGCTCAAAACAGACTTTGATCAAAATACTGATTTTTGCATGTGAATTCTGCTTCAGAAAAAAAAATGGAAAATAGGACATCTAGAATGTCAGATGACAAGAAAAAGGTATCTAATTCTCAAAGATATATTGTAGACAGAAGAGACTCACATGAAAATTCTGATATGTCCTAGTCAGAAATATTTTCTTTTGAGGCATTTGCTATTTTGGAGAGTAGAAAAAGAAATAATATAAATATTATAAAATGTATTTAAATACTAAAAAAAGGAATGGTTCTGAAGTGGGAAAATAACTTTATATACACATAGAGATAGAGGGAGAAATCTCTGTGTTTGTGTGTGTTTGTGTCTGTATATGTACACGTGATCAGAAAATTTTAGCCATCCCTGGCTGTTAAGGAAAAGCAGATGCAGTTGTGGAACTCAAGTCCATTGCTTATTGAACCCTAGTTCACATCACTTGTACTCTGGCTGAACCAAGTGCCCTACATAATAGGGAACACATTACTTTAACAAGTTAATCTAGCAGCAGTAAAAAACTCAGTCTCTCTCAAATGCAGCTGATTTGTTTTCCTTCTGTTTACTTCTATTCAGTTCCACAGTTATCCGCTTTCTGACTGTAATTCTCTAAAATTGTGCCAAATGTGTTCCAGATTTTTATCATAGCATATCACGATAAGATCTTTCCAGCCCATGAGAACATACAATCAAAAAAGCTCTTTTCACTTCATTTCCTGAGCTACTGGCAAGAGCAATTTCATTTTCAGGACGTTAACATTATTATTTCTGGCTAAGAAAATAATAATCCATCATTAAAATGCTGATAAGGTATCAGCAAAGAATGTTTTGATTGTGGTTGCCATCTACAAATACACATTTATATGTAGCTTTTTGGAAATAAAGGCACACTTTCAAGGTGAATAATAATAAACCAGCTGCTGAGGAAGACTTAATAATGACACAAAGTGCAATTCATGCTAACGAAAAAACTATATTTGATGTAAATGCATCTTATAAAATGAAGAGGTCTCAATTTTACACCCAGTTGTTGGGTTTGGGTTACATGCTGGAGTTTCCTCATATACAACCAGTATATATATAAAAGTTTATGGTCTGTTAGTTTTGTGGGGCACAGTGGAATTATTTGGTGCGCTACAGAAAGTACCTGTGTGGAGAGCCCAGACTCCTGCTCTTTTAGTACTTCAGGTCAGACATCTGTTTGAGGATACATGTGAAGCAGACACATGACTTTCCTTCTACAGAAACCACAAAACAAAAGGTTTGCAGAAGGGCTTGTGCAGGTCTTCGTCTCCTCATCACCTGGAGTGAGGACACGGGTGAACATCACTCCAGGGCTAAGGGATTCACAGTTTCCACCACTACAGAACAGCTTGAAAAGGCTTTTAAACTCTTAGACACAGCACTCTTGGGAAAACCTGTGAAAAGCAAGAAAACTAAATCAAGGTGTTTTCCAAGCAATGGTATTAGTTTTTCCTTTTTTTTTTTTTTTTAAATCTGAGGTAATCACAATAACACATTATTATCCAGCAGCTCTAATTACATTGCAAAAAAAAAATCACTAGACAGTCTTTAAACTAAATTAAATTAAATCAACTCATTGATAGAATGAATATAAACTGAAATTGGGTTTTTTTATATTATTTTTAAATACCTCAGATGGGTGTTGCTTTTGTATTAACTAACACCTCCTTTTTCTCACAAATGTTAAATGAAGCCTTTCCAATAATTACAGTCCTCTAAGTCCTGTTAGATAACTTCCTACAAAAATATTAGTGAGTTTTAATTCAGGCAGTAAAGTTGTGAAATGTCTGAAAGCTTATATATAGTGTGGACAATGTTAAAAAATTGTGCTTTCTTTAGCAGCTTATCAAACCTTAAATTTCCTTTCCATTCCTTTGTCTTATGGTGCTGTGTATTTTTTTCCCATTCATGGTAGAATTCAAATCACAACTGATTTAATGGATTTCCTGTTTCTAGACCACTTCATGTTATATAACATTATATATAACATGAAGTGGTTATATATATACATATAATGTATTTGTATTCTAGGGTGTTCTTGTTTTGACCTGAGGCAAACAAAGAAAGATCTTTCTTAACCTAAATCTAATATTATACAGCCCTTCCATTGAATGACAGACCTTAACCTTAATGCTTTAAAGTTTTTGACTGCAAACTTTCTCTTCTCCTATTCTATACCATCCTCCTTTTTTTTTTCTTTTTCGACCCCAATAACTAGGTAACTTTGCTTGTTCCTGACTATTTCAGCGAATGCTCAAATCTGCTGATAGCTCCTACAGTTATTGCAACAACAAATCAATAAGGAACTGACCACATTTTCACATTAAATAACACCAACCTAAAGAGTCTCCAGTTCAAACAAGTATTAGAGGAGATCCAAAGAAATGTTTCTGCACGTAAAAGGCAGATGTTCCCAGCACTGAAAGGCAGACAATGAACTGGAGTCACACCTTCACATGAACTGGTCGTCTCAGAAAGAGACACAAAAGTCACCGTCTCTGTCACTGAGATGGCCCATGATAGCACAAATAATGCACCAATGCTGAGAACTAGCCAGCTAAGAATCTGTGTCTAAACAGTCTCATTTTAAATTTCTCTGCTCTTTGACCTTTCATTCAGAGGTTTCTCCCCTAACCTGAATGAAGCATCTACTGAGAAAAGACACCTATACATTTTATTTCAAAAAACAGAGCTGTGCTTGACAAAATATCTTAAAACACAAAGTAATGAAGTAAGATATCCTTTTGCTGCAACTGTAGTGCAGTTATAGCTATCTGCTACACTATGGAAGGTCATTTCAGTTCTTCATTAGATAAATTATTTCATATGAGCAAAAGCTCAATTCAAGTCAATAATTTTTGCTCTCTCAAAGAGTGCACAAAACACCAAGACAGTTCCTTTCAGATAGAATGCAACACTGCGGAAAAACATCCAAAGCTATTTTGTAATTCTTCCTTATACCAAGTTGGGAAGTATTTCATAAGAAGTTTCAATGTTTCCAAGCTTTTGAAAAACCAGAATGAATTATGTTTGTTAATCTTTTTGAAAGGAGAAAAAAGACTAACAGTAGGTATGATTACATTACAAAGGCCAACTGCAAAGGTGACAGAAATAGCAAGTTGAACCATAGGAACAGTTAGTGACTGGACACAGTTAATTCTTAGACAACTTTCAGATTTATCAAAATGAAACTAATATGAGGGAATAAATGAAGAAAATCTATTAAAACAATAAATACAACAACTGTTCCTCTCAAGCACCCATTGTTTTTGCTTCTATTCAAGTACATATTCTACAAATGTTCTTTTAAACCAGTGTTTATATCAATATTTATGCATATATATGTAGAAATATATGTTTCCAGGAAGGTGATATTGACTCAAAAATAGTGAGTGTTTTCAGATGAAAGCAATAGAAGTGTGGATGGCCACAGATGGAGACCTCCACTAGAAACAACTACTGGGTGTTTGTTTTAAGTTTGGACTGAAATTATTAGAGATTTTTTTTTTATTATAAAAAAGTAAAATATAAAGAGAGATGTATAGTTACAGATTTTTTTACATCCAATCTATGAAAACAAAATACCAGGGACCCAATTGGTTGCATAACTATTTCATGTTGTACTGTAAATATAATGATAAAAAATAACTTTGTTGGTGGTAAAATGTCTTAATATTGCCCAAACTATGTCTCCTAGAGATGCCAAAATACTGAGAAGCAAATACTTAGAAAGAGTCCACTTAATAGTTTGGGAATTGCTATAAAATCTAGAAACTTGAAAATGTTTAACATGTCATAATACTGTGAGCTGATGAGGCCAGCAGAAAGGATACATTGAGGTTTTGTGCCACTATGAATATGTGAAAGAGGAAGAATGAAAATCCCCAAACACAGCTACTGAGGTCAGGAAGACAAAATAAATTCAAAGGTTCAGTGACATTGCAGCCTTGCAATAGAAGCCAGCCTAGGAAAAGAACATTTAGCATGAAGGAGAATAGCATGCCAAGCTAATGAAACAGCAAGTCCATGAAAGAAGGAATAATGTAGTCTAAGTTTAATTAAGCCAGAGTTGTAGACATAAACAATTACAAATTCAGATCAGAGTCACTGTGAGAATCTTGTTTAACTCTCCTTGATCAATTGCCAACTACAAGAGCTAAAAACTCAAGTATTGCACAGCTCCCACTGACAGTGGGTGATGTGATCCATGTCTGTTGGTACAAAGCCAACTCACAACCAAATTAGGCAGAAAACCAAAGTCAGGGCATTGTTGTAACCTGTTGTAGGTGTCATGCCTGCCCTACTTGTAAAGCAAGAGTGTCCAGTGAAGGAACTGCAAACTAAGCCAAAAACAAAATATACAGCAAAAGTGGGTGTCTTGGAGGCAACAGCCATGACCAGAAAGAATTATCAGAGACCACTTAAAAGGAAAAGAACAAGAAGGTGAAACACAATCTAATTCATCAGTTTAACACAGTGTGGGAGGTATGACAGAGCAGTGAACCAGGAGGAGTAAAAATGCAATAGACAAAAACTAAAAAACTGAGAAAATGCAGTTTTGTCAAAAGCAGGTATCTGAGGGAGGACATAAAAAAATTATTGTGAGAAAGCAATCTAAGTTTGTCATTATGAAAAGCTGCA
>VYZT01062654.1:0-67435 GCA_013400735.1 Pomatostomus ruficeps | reverse complement strand
GACGACGAAGAAAAAAAAAAAAAAAAAAGAAAAAAAAAAAAGACAGTGATTTCTCTGCGAATTTCTAATGGGAAACTGTCCGGGATACTTCCTCCAGCAGCATTCCGGGTTGCATGTATTTGTATTTCATTGATGGAGTCCTTTGATTCACTTGCACTTCACCCTCATCTTTAGTAGAAAAAAAAACCGAGACAACCACAAAACCAAACAAACAAACGTGGCTGGGTTCTTTCTCCTTTAATCTTGGAGGGAAGCAGGCAGAGAGAGGGAGATCAAGCGCTACCTTTCCCACTCTTAACTCTCTGCTGCTCCTTTGCTGTCCCACCTCCGAAATGAAAGGCAGCGGAAAGCGCCAGGAGAGCGGAGTTCGCCTCCCTTTGCCGGGTCTCTCCTGTCCTGAGGGCAAAAGTAAATGAAAAAAAAAAAAAAGGAAAAAAAGAGAAAAAGACAAAAAAAAAAAAAAAAAAGAGAGTATTTAATTCCCAACCACCACTGACACCACGGCAAATTCCGATAAGAGGTACTGGGTACATGTAAAATATGTTGATACACACGAACAAAGTTTATTTTGGCTATAACTTGTGAATTGATAGTTGACTGTCAAACATTTACATTTTATCTCATAAAGGTGTATCTATTCACGTAATCTTGTGATTTTTTCGGTTACTATTATTATTATTATTATTATTATTATTATTTGAGAGACGTATAGCTATTTAACCTGGGGTTCCCTGCAGTCGGTGATTGTGATCCCAGATTTCGCCATCAGACCCTCATGCTTATTTGCCAAGACAGAGGGAAAGCTCTTCTACGCGAACTTTGGTATGGACGGGCTTTGTATCTATTTGTTCTCCATGAAAACAAAATTATTTATATTGACCATATTTTTTCTAGTGTATTTTAAGTTATTTTAAAAAAAGAAAAGAAAGAAAAAAGAAAAAAAAAAAGAAAGCCACGCCGCTGTTATCTCATTGCATTTGTTGTCGGTACAATATATTTTGTTTCACTCAGGTTTGCTTCACCTTTTTTAATCCATTTCCGACGTCACGGATTTTCAATAAGTGCCAAGTAATGAATTTAATGAATTTAAGACACTTTGCGACCTATTGACTGAAGGGGGCCCGGCTCCGGCTCCCCGCGGGACTGTCGCTGTCCAGCCCTCGGCGATGCCCTTGCTCTGCCGCGGTCACGCCGTCTGTCGAGCTCGCACGCTCCTTTCCGCTCCGTAGATATCGCGACACGCCGATAGCGCTCAGCACGACGAGGGAGCGCCGCTCGCCTCCGCGCCCATCTTTTTTTTTTTTTTTTTTTAATTTTTTTTTTTTTTCCTCCCCCCCCCCTTCACTTTTCTCGGAGTTTTCCCCCGAGTTTCGGCTGCGCGAAGCGGACGCGCTCGGCTTTTCCTGCGGCGGCAGCCGAGCCGGCGGGCGGGAGCTCCACGGCGATTGTGTCTTTTTACGAGTTCTGTCAGGTTCCCTCAGGTAATAAAAGCGAGGAAAGTGGAACGGCTCGGAATCTTTTCCGGGGAGGGATCCGCGGGGATCGGAGCCGCGATTCTGCTCCCGGAGCGCCGGGAAGCTCCGGGAATCCCGGCAGGAGGAGCCGCTCCGGGCTGGGCGCGGGGCGGACCGACGGGACCGGCGGGGGATGCGAAACCCCCGGGGAAGGGTCGGGAATGGTTCCCTGAGCCGGGGAAGGGACGGGAATGGTTCCCTGAGCCGGGGAAGGGTCGGGAATGGTCGGGAAGGGTCCCCGGGCCGGCTGCGGCACCGCGGGCAGCGATGGCAGAGCCCGAGGGACAAGGACAGGGACACTCAGAGCCCGCCCGGCGAGGCCCGCGAGCAGCCAGAGCCAAACCAGCTCGGCCGTTTCTGGGCTGGAAATGATGGATTTTATGTTAGGGAAAAGGGGCTTTATGGCAGCAAAAGTGAGACGCTGCTAATTATGGAGTCGATAAAAGCCCCGGTGGTGTCGATTGATCCCCGAATAAAGCAGTTCATTAACATGTGCACGGGAGCAGCCCCACGTTCAGACCCAGCCTCAGGTTCCCTGTCCCTGCTCCAAACCAACCTCTCACATCCTGCCCGCTCCTCTCCAAGCACGGCTGGCTCAGCTGGAGCTCCCAACACCCTCGTGCAGGTTTGGGGGTGTCACACAACCGTGGGGGACACAACAGGACCCTCAGCCCTTCCCTCAGCTCTTGGCACATCCATCTTGGAGATGGTTGCAATAAAAAACAGGAAAAATTGGCTTTCGTCCTATCAGGGGAGGTGATGGGACGGTGCAAGGGAACTGTGCGGTTTTGGCGCAGCTGGGACTAAAATAAAATAGTCTGAGCAGGATGTTTCTGGCCAGGAACGCTCACATTCCTGGTTTCCTTGGACCGGAGCGCCTGACAAGTCTACAGCCCAGCAGAAGTTGGCCAGGACTCTTCTGTTTCTATTTTATTTCCCAGAGTGTCTGAACCTCCGTAAAACCCCGCAGATCTCCCCAAATTCAATTACGGATATTTCCCGAGCCGGGCAGCGCTCCCGATCCGCGCTTCCTGGAGATGGAATTTTCCCGTGGATTGACACGGAGACGTGCTGGGCCTGCCAGGGTTTGGGAGGAGGGATCCAGGAGATCCCGTGGGAAGGAGCAAACACCTGTTCCGGCCTCGCAGAGCCCCGGGGTGCTCCCAGCAGGACCTGGCAGGAGCTCTTCCCACGTTTTGCTGTCTCTCTGCAGCAGCACAGCCGAGGAGAGCGGGGCAGGAGCAGCCAGGGAGCTCCAACCCCGCGGATCCCCGCGTGGATCTCGGTTCTCCTCACAACAACGCTGGAAAGGAGAAGGGAGGAAAACACCGTGCACAAACCTGAAAATGTGCTAAATCCTGTGTACAACCTGCTGCGTCTCGTGTTGTTCTCCCACAGCCCAGCTCCAGGCCAGGCTGAGCTTTCCAAGCAGCATCGGAAAAGCACCGGAGCCTCGGCGGATCCAGCCCCTGGAGCGAGCTGAGCCCCGGGATAAATCATGGGCTGTGCTAACAGCACACGCTGTGCTCTTCCTGCCCAGTAAATATTGATACTTGTCCAACCTTGTGGCTGTTCCTGTTCTGTTTGCCCTTGAATCCTCAGTCCCTCGCTGTTCCTGAGCCCGATTCCCCTTGCTGGGAGCCACCAGCAGGTGAAAGGGCACCGTGAAGGTCACGGAGGGTAAGGAGTAAAAGCAGCAGGTCTGGGTCACCTCTGCGGTTCTGAGGTGGGCAGCAAAGCCCTGCGAGGAGCTGGAAAAGTTGTGCTCATTTTGAGCCTTTCCCGTGCCCGAGCAGCCGCTGCCCCTGGTGTTCCTGGAGGATCCCAGAAGTGTTCCCAGCAAGGGGAGCTGTCACTACTCGCCCCTCACGCCGGCGCCCAGCCCTCCCTCCAGGTGTTCCTCGGGCAATTAACTTGGTGTGAGTGAAGGAAATCCTCGGCATTTTCGACACCCTGAGTTTCACAGCTCTGGCGGCAGCAGACCGGGGGGTTTGGGATGCATTTGTGCTGCTCTGCTGCTTCCTCCTGATGCTGGTGACGGGCCCGAATTCCTGACGGCACAACCAGCAGAGCCGCCATCCTCTCCCTCAGCTTTGTGCCAACACTGGGCCTGATTTGGCGAGGTTAAAAGCCACACAAACCCCAGCCCTTCCCAGCCTGAGGCTGAGTTTTGGTTTAGTGGGAAAGGCGGTGAGTGCCAGGCGCTGCTGCCTGCAGGATCTGCCGAATCATCCGTGTGTGCCCACAGCTGCCTCCTGCTCCGTGCTGCAGGGCAGCCTCTCCTCCAGCAACGCTGTTTTGTGCTCACAAGAGCCCCAACTTTTCCTGGAGAGGGAAGGGAAGCGTTTCTCTGCTCAGGGAAAGATGTTTGGGAATGGTTTCCTCCCTAACAAAGGGTTTATGGCCTCTGCACGCCACGCACGCTGCTCGCTGAGCCCCGTGTGCTCTCAGCAGCCTCCTCCTGCACAGGTAAAGATCCCCCAGGGAGAAATTCCGGGAGAGAATCCCAAAATGGGGAGGTAAAAATGCACAGAAGGAGGGAGGGGCAGCGTGACTCCCTCAGCAGCTGCAGCACCCTGGAAGCACGGAGGGTAAAAAGCTGTGGCTGATAAAACAGAGCCCCAGATCTTTGTGCACATCGTCCTCAAGCTCAGTCAGGGAGCAGAGAGCAGGTTCAGTAGTGATTTAGGAAGGGCAACTACATCACCTTGAGGCTGAGACCCCACGTGTGACAGGGGACACCCCTTGTGCCGCACCCTGGGTGTGTGGGGTCACTTGGGGTCCTGGGAGGGCATCCCCAGGTTCGTGTGGCTCCACAGCAGGGCCTGCACATCCCCCTGTCCCTGGCAGCTCTGCGGGACCCCCACCCTGGGTTCTGCCTCCCCTGGACGAGGCAGGGCACCCGCAGTAGCTCCTGTGCCGTGGATGAGTGGGTCAGGAGTGGTTCTCAGCCCACTGCTGGTGTTGGGAATGCCCAGTTCAACGTGTCCCCCGCACTGTCACTCGAGCCTTTTGCCTTCCGGCCTTTGCGTGGTCTCCTGTCACTGCGAAACAGGAATTTTGCTCAGGACGTTGTGGGGTCACATTGGCCCCAGAGTTTCTGGTGTCTGTGCAACCCAACTGTTTCAAACCCCCAGTCACCGTCCCTCACCCGGCGCTGCAGGGAGATGCTGACAGGGAGATGCTGACAGGCTCCACGCTCCCCGTGACAGGGGAAACATTTCCTCACTGCCACGTTGGGCAGCCCCTGCCACCATTCCTGCCTCCCTAACCATCACTGCCACCATTCCTGTCTCCCCAGCAATCCCTGTCACCATTCCTGCCTCTCAACAATCCCTGCCACCATTCCTGCCTCCCCAGTGATCCCTGCCACCATTCCTGCCTCTCCAGTGATCACTGCCACCATGCCTGCCTCCCCAGCGATCACTGCCACCATTCCTGCCTCCCCAGTGATCACTGCCACCATTCCTGCCTCCCCAGCAATCCCTGCCACCATTCCTGCCTCCCCAGTGATCACTGCCACCATTCCTGCCTCCCCAGCAATCCCTGCCACCATTCCTGCCTCCCCAGTGATCACTGCCACCATTCCTGCCTCCCCAGCAATCCCTGCCACCATTCCTGCCTCCCCAGTGATCACTGCCACCATTCCTGCCTCCCCAGCAATCCCTGCCACCATTCCTGCCTCCCCAGTGATCACTGCCACCATTCCTGCCTCCCCAGCAATCCCTGCCACCATTCCTGCCTCCCCAGTGATCACTGCCACCATTCCTGCCTCCCCAGCAATCCCTGCCACCATTCCTGCCTCCCCAGTGATCACTGCCACCATTCCTGCCTCCCCAGCAATCCCTGCCACCATTCCTGCCTCCCCAGTGATCACTGCCACCATTCCTGCCTCCCCAGCAATCCCTGCCACCATTCCTGCCTCCCCAGTGATCACTGCCACCATTCCTGCCTCCCCAGCAATCCCTGCCACCATTCCTGCCTCCCCAGTGATCACTGCCACCATTCCTGCCTCCCCAGCAATCCCTGCCACCATTCCTGCCTCCCCAGTGATCACTGCCACCATTCCTGCCTCCCCAGCAATCCCTGCCACCATTCCTGCCTCCCCAGTGATCTCTGTCACCATTCCTGCCTCCCCAGTGATCACTGCCACCATTCCTGCCTCCCCATGACCCAAACCCGCTGTGTCCCTGTCTTACAGGCGGAGAACACGACTCCCCAGTCACCCCTGATGAGAGCTCCACACTGAGCTCGCACAGGGAAGGAGTCACCCCTGTCAGAGCCGCTCAGGCCAGAGGGAGAGTTTGGAAAATGAGGATTGTCTGTGTGTTAGGGGATCATGGAATCACAGACGAGCTGGGGCTGGAAGGGACCTCCAAGATCATCTCATTCCAGTGCCACCCCTGCCATGGGGACACCTGCCACTGTTCCAGGCTGCTCCAGCCTGGCCTTGGGCACTGCCAGGGATCCAGGGGCAGCCACAGCTGCTCTGGGAATTCTGTGCCAGGGAACAATTCCTTCCCAAAATCCCATCCCTCCCTGCCCTCCACCACTTCGAAGCCATTCCCCCTTGCCCTGTCCCTACACACCCAGAAAAAAAATCTGAATTTTGGAAGCGACCAGAAGGAGTCACAACGACTTTTCCTGGAGATCATTTTAATTTAGTGACCAAACCCTGGCCCAGGTGTTTTCCCCCCACAATGTGCCAGAGGGCTGAGGAGGGGTTTAGCACCCAGCACGGACAGCAGGGTGCAAACTGGTATTTTTAACACCACCACACTTCCCACCCTCTCACTGTCCTTTCAGTAAACATTGAAGCAGTGGAAACTTGGCCTGCACTCCCCAGCCTGGCAATCTGCTGGAACTGAGGTCCTGCCCAGATCCCGTCACAAAATCCCCCTGAACACCCAGAACATCTTTGTCACCGCTGCTCCGCTTAACGCACACGTTTTAATTGTTATGCAGATCCTTGTTTAGGAAATATTTGGATTTGGAAGTGTTTGGCCATGTGGTAATCCTTAGGAGGAAGGCAAACATCGTCTTTGTGAAAGAAAATGTAAATAAAGAATCGCCCCAAAATATCTGGGAGAGGTTAAATGCGGGACAATGGGAACCACATGGAAACGCTGCTGCTGTCCCCGCGCAGGGAACTCGGGGAGGTTTCCAGCGATTCTGGTGAGTGCAGCGGGAATTCTGCTGGGGTGCAGTCCTGGCCCTGTAAGGAAAGAAACAACAGGCTCAGGAATTAAATGGGTTTGGTACATTTAAATCACAGAATCCCAGGCTGGTTTGGGTTGGAGGGACATTAAATCCCATCCAGGGACACCTCCCACTGTCCCACCTGCTCCAAACCCTGTCCAGCCTGGCCTTGGGCACTGCCAGGGATCCAGGGGCAGCCACAGCTTCTCTGGGAATCCCATCCCAGCCCCTCCCCGCCCTTCCAGGGAACAATTCCTGCCCAATATCCCATCTAAACCAACTCTCTGTCGTCTCAGACCTGGTTTAGATGACCCCAATTACCGGAAGAGCCACTAATTGACAGAGAAACCACGGCTACAATGTCCATCCTCCCTCTGCACAGCTCACCCACATGATTCCTGCTCATTTTTAGCTGTTTTTCCTCCTTGTCCAACACCCCCAGTGGGATCTGGGATATTCCCACCCCGCTGGAGCTGCAGCAGAGGATTCCCGGGTGGGATCTGATGCTCTCAGGCCAGCTCCTGACCCGGGGGAAGCGGTGGCAGCCCTGTCCCCGCCTCTGCAGCAGCCCAAGGTGTGCCAGCCCCTCGGTGGCTTCTGTCGCCGTCCCCCGCAGCTGACAAAGAGCTTTGTAGCGCTAAGCAGATGACAATTGTACATGTGTAATCACTTTAATTACAGGAGCAGTTTACAATATCTCCCTGCCCAGGTAAGGGATTCCGTATGAATTTCAAAACTAATCGAGCCACGCTAACACCGCTGAAGGAAACGGGAGCATTTGCAATTCATGCGTTGTTTTGCGTTCAGACGTAATTAATTTGGATTAATTTCCAATGAGCTCATTTTGCTCGTAATCAAGAGCTCCTTTTCCTGGGCTGGGGAAATGCCTCTGAGTTTCCCCTCCGAGCTCTGCTTCGTAACATCTGCCCTGAGCTGTGGCTGTGGGGCAGTGGGGACACAGATTTATTTACGGGGAGCCAGAAAGATGAATTAAAACTTCCTTCAGAAATTGAATATATAAACCGTAAAACAATTATTATTAACCAAGATACGGCCAGGGTCACGCTGAGTTCTGTGTGAAGCATTTCTGTGAGTCAGTTGTCCCATTAAAGGAAAAATTTATTTAAATTTTTTCCAAGTTGTGCAAAAGTTCTGTGAGTGTCCCACTCAGTTTTCAAAGTAAAACCAAACATTGACCAGGAATTGGTTTTGTTTTTAACTATTTCCTGTGTGCTTGGACAGTCATTGGTCATTCACGTGGGGAGATCAATGGACTTCAAATTTTATCCAAGGAGGAAAAGGTGAATTTTCCTCAGAAATGGAATATACATACTGCAAACAGTTATTATTAACCAAGATATGGCCAGGGTCACGCTGAGTTCTGTGTGAGGCACTCCTGTGAGTCAGTTGTCCCATTAAAGGAAAAATTTATTTAAATTTTTTCCAAGTTGTGCAAAAGTTCTGTGAGTGTCCCACTCAGTTGTCACAGAAGTAAAACCAAACATTGACCAGGAATTGGTTTTGTTTTCAACTATTTCCTGTGTGCTCGTGCAGTCATTGGTCATTCATGGAGTGAGATCTGGGGGTTCAATGAACTTTGAATTTTATCCAAGGAGGAAAAGGTGAATTTGGCCTTGTCTAAGTCCAGAGAATTCGGAGAAGAGCTTTGAATTAATGCTGGAGGCTCAAGCAGCCAAGAGAATAACTGGAGCAGAAAGAAGAATTTTTGTTCTGTCCTTTGCAATTAAAAGTCAGAGAATCCCGGAATGGTTTGGGTTGGAATGTTCCATAAAGCCCTTCCCATTCCACTCCCTGTGAGGGACAGGAACTTTCACTGTCCCAGATCGCTCCAAGCCCTGTCCAACCAGGCCCTGAAAAACTCTCAGACTTTTGTGTTTTAACCCCTATAAAATGGGGATAGTGATGATTTAAACATGGAATTGAAATTGCAAAAATTTAAAGAAATCCACAAGAATTCTGCAAATTATTCTTGAAGCTGCACCGGGTCCCTGTGTGGGCAGAGCCCCCTGCTCCTGTGCCCCGAGGAGGAGGATGGAGGGGTGGCCTCCAGCCAGGAGCTGCAGAATATAAATAAAAACAACAAAAAAATCAGGTTTGGGCACGGAAGAAAGGCACTGCCCACAAATTGCATTTCTCCTGATTTCTGCGCAGCTCTTGGATTGGCACAACCTTGCTCCGCTTCAAAGATCTGAGGAAATCACAGCCCAAGGCTCTGGGACGGTGCCTGAGCGTGGCTCTTATCGCCGGAGTCCTGGGGGATAATTTGGGAGCGAATGTCCATCCCAGCTCTGTCACCCGGCACTTGCCGGGGTTTGCACGGGGACACCGAGGGAGGCGGAAAACGTGGGCAGTTCTAGACCAGTTAAAAATGTATAAAACTGTTAAACACATTCCAGCATCCTGGAGCATCCCGGGGAGTGTCCCAGGCCAGGCTGGACGGGGTTTGGATCACACTGGGACAGTGGAGGTGTCACTGCCCAGGGCAGGGGAATGAGAGGATTTTTGAAGTCCCTCCCGACCCAAACCAGCCTGGGATTCTGTGTTCCTGGGAAATAAATGATCTGAGAACACCCTTTGGAAGCAGAGTGCCGTTGATCCTTGAATGACAGTTCAGGAAAGGGCTGAACTGTGAGCCTTTGAATGCAATTAATGCAAAATATCATTTAATTATAATATATCTATAATATCTACATATATTTAATTATAATATATATAGTATATAATTTCCCTCATTTGCAGCACATGGACAATATTCCAGTGGGTTATGGCTCCAAGGAAAGCCTCGTGAGCAGCACCCTCTGCGCTGGAGCCCCGTTGGTGTCGGTGGCACTTCACAAAGGACAATTTTTATTTTTATTTATCCATTTTAAAGCAAATTCAAACCCAGGTGACAACTGATGTCCCAGCTCTCAGCAGAGCCGTGCAGTCCCCAAAACCACCTGTTGGTTTAGCGTTTATGGGTGCGCAGAGGCAGCCGTGTGTGCGTGCAGAGATCAAAGTGGGATCGCGGTGTTGTCTTGAGTTTTGCAGTTTTTCAATGTTTCTCTTTGCTGTAGTACTTTCTCACGCATGCTGTTGTAAACATGGCCATGTTTTTGCTAACTATCCATGTTTTTGCTAACTATCCATGTTTTTGCTAACTGTCCTTGTTGTTTTCATTCCATTCTCCGAGGCGGAGACATGGGATGGATTTTTCCTTTGACCAGTGTGATTGAGGGGTGGTAATTTCTACCTCCAATCCACGGTGATTTCTAAAAACATTAAAAAAGGTCAGAGGGTTCTGCCCTCTCTCTTTGGCCTCTCCTTTTTGCTCGCTCTCTTTGGGCTCTCCTTTTTTAGCTCCTCGACCTGGTCGGCTGTGTGTGTTTGTGTCCACACAAAGACATCGACATCGCGGTGTCTGTGCGAGGCTGCGGCCGTGGCGGAGCCCTCCCCGGGCGTGTGTGAGCAGCGCCTGTTCAAACCCGGCCAAAAAATCACACGGAGCCACCCGGGGCGCCCTTTGTAGGCTCCGTTTGGGGTTTCAGAGGGGAGGCACCCCCGGATCAGTCAATTCCCAGTGGGTTTGGTTCTGCTGAAGGGATGTGAAGAGGATTCCAGCTGGGAGGCCGTGTTGGGATCCTAAGGCTCGCGCTGGAGCAGCTCCTGGCTGCTGGAGATCAATCCCAGCGTGGTCCCCCGGGGGAGAGCAGAGCTCCAGCCACCCCCAGGGACCTGCCCCAGCGTTCTGCTCCCTTGGGAAGGAGCCCTGAGATCCACGGGGAGATAAAAGCTGATGCTGGTGGTGCATCCCAACCCTGGCACTGCTGGAATTCCGTGGACTGTGAGAGCCCTGAGATCCACAGGGAGACAAAAGCTGATGCTGACGGTGCATCCCAACCCTGGCACTGCTGGAATTCCATGGAGCAGGGACTGCAAGAGCCCTGAGATCCACGGGGAGATAAAAGCTGATGCTGATGGTGCATCCCAACCCTGGCACTGCTGGAATTCCGTGGAGCAGGGACTGTGAAGAGCCCTGAGATCCATGGGGAGATAAAAGCTGATGCTGATGGTGCATCCCAACCCTGGCACTGCTGGAATTCCGTGGACTGCGAGAGCCCTGAGTGGAACCAGAGTTACCTTGAGTGCTTCAGACACTCCCCACTGGGCAATACTGGGAATAACTCTAAAATTAATGGTAATTAATGAAGCATCTACAGAGGGAAAACGTCATTTCAATATCAGAGCAGGATGAGTGTTCTGGTTACATTTCTATGGCCAGCCTGGTTACATTTCCATCACCACTTTATCAACATTTTAAGCTTTATTATTTGGATTCTTTTTAAAAAAAGTGCTCCAGGAACAACCCAACCTCGTCAAGGACGTGGTGGATTTTAGCTGATGCTGGTTTGTGCCCAGTGAGAGCAGAGCAAACTATGGACAGATGCTGTGAACGGCGGGGTTGATCCTCCCAGCATCAGTTCTTGGGGTGTTTGTCCTTCCCCGTGCAAATGCTGAGATCTGGGGGAGTCCCGACCACAGCAGCACATTCTATTTGCTGAAAATCAGTTTGGTATCGTAATAAAGAATATTTGTGGTGGCAGCCTGGGGTTTTTTCCTGGAGACTGATTTATACCTGTCCAGACAGCTCAGGAAAAATGCCTGAAGACTGAACGGCACAATTCCATTATCCTAAGGATCGACTCTCAAATTCCCGTAGTGAACTGACTGTGAATTTCTGATTAAAAATGAATTTTAATTAATTTGAGGATCTGAAAGGAACGAAAGGAAAACCGTGAGCTGCTGCCCGGCATTGTGGATGGGAAGGGTTGAAAATGTGTGAGCAGATCCTGGATCCCACAGAGGGGTGGGATGGGGACCTTAAAATTCATCTGTCATCATTCCCCCATCCCAGGCTGTTCCAAGCCCCTTCCAGCCCGGCCTTGGGCACTGCCAGGATGGGAATGAAGGTGACACGGGAAAAACAAGCCCTGGAAACTGGAAAAGGTCACTCTCACAAGCAGTAATCTTTAAAAAACCAGTCCTCAAACCCCCTTTATTTAACTTTTTGTTTGCTTGTTTCTAATCCTTTAATATAAACTAGTCACTCTTCATTATTTTAGATGCGGCCAGAGCCCTTTTTTTCCCTGATTTAAACCAGTTATAAATACAATTTTCTCGTTGCGAACCCAAGGAGTCCCTAAAGCGGTTCCAGATGCCAGACACGGACATTTGTGACGTTCCCACTGGAGGGATAACTCCGGGTATTGAATCCCAAGCAACAAGTTTAACAAACACGAAGAGATAACATGGTGAGAAGAAAAAACCCAGGCTATAAAATTGAGATGAAACTTCTCCAATTTATACATAGAGTTCCACAAACTTTGATTCAAGCAAAGTTATAACTCCAAAATGAAACCTGGAAAAGTGTGAAAGAACTGGACTGGGGAGAAGTGGAATAAAATGGAAGGAAGGGAATGAAAAGAGTCAGTAAACAAATGGGGACTTAGAAAAAGAAGTGCAAAATATCAAAGGAAAAAAGCAGAAAATCAAAAGGAGCGCCAAGGAAGAACGTTTTCAACAAGGCGGGAATAAAAAATGGAGCTGCAGGAGGAGAAGTGCAAGAAACACCAGGATTTACAACGTTCTAAAGACAACAAAACCGTGAAAACACTCGGGAGGGGAGAGAAAATATGAAAAACTTCATTTTGTATTAATTGCGCTCCCTTTCAGCCGCCCCACGCCGCGGCTGGCAGCGCTGCTGTAATGGGATTATTGTTTACAGCAGGTTATTTATCCCTCGGCTGCTCCCTCCCCTGCAGCCTGTCTGCGTTTGATCTGCTCCTGTCAGGCCCTGCCGCCGAGCCCTCCAGTTGCTACCTGCAATAAAGGCTCCAGCAGCCGACGGATTCGGAACAGAAATCCTCATTACGGCCCCGTTTTGCCTGACTTTGTGTGATCACCAGAGCTCAGCTGCGCCTTCGCAACTCCTGGGCAATCCCCAGCCGTTGATGTTGGCGGCCTTGGCTCCTCTCCTGACCTTGAGCGGCTCCGGTTTGGGGCGGGAATCACCCGGAATCTTCCCCTCGGTGCGACGCCAAGGAATACAAATTAAATCAAATGTTAGAGCCCAAATATTTACACGGAATAATTCTGTCTAATCCTTTAATGGCTGTTGGAAGTCGCTGCCCTCACAGCACGGCAGATCTTTGTGTTTTTGGGGAAAAGAACATCGGGAAATGAGCATGAAACCCCCAAACAAGCAATTAGCTAAATAATAATAATCAGTTTAAACAATCCCAGGGATACACCGAGGAAGCGAGTGGGAAATGTTGTAGGAGATGTGGTTCTAGGGGGGAAATTATTTATTTATCCTGTGTTTTAAACAAGCAGGTGCCCACATTTTTCATGCAACAGCACAATTGCGTTAGGCACTAAAATCAGATTTTAACCTACTTTTAAATGTTCTCCCTTCCCCTCCACTCCGGGGTCCGCCAGTGGGGTTTTTGTCACATTCCGGTGGCTTTCAGGGCTTCTTTCAGCCACCCCACAACTCCAGGAGCTGGCTAAGGGATCAACTCCCTGGTCAGGGGCAGCCCAGGACAAAAACCCAGCCTGGGCCTTTAAAAGTTGATCCCCGTGGCAGCGCCGTGTAAGCATCCATATGGGACAGTAAAAATGGAAGACGACACATTAAATGACATTATTATAAAATGCAATACTCTTGGAATGATCCCTTATTAAATTAGGCTCTATGATCTGAGATGAATTTCCCCGATCCCTAATCCATCACCGGAGAAATATTAAAAGATAGGTCTCAACTGGTATTAGAATCGCACTCAGTCTCTACTTTCATTATTTTGAATTAGGGTGCTACTGGGGGGAAGCCTCTTAATGAGAATTAGAGTGATTCACTGGCCTCCTTTTGGATTTTGACAAGTAAAATATTAACTCTTCAGTCACAGCTGTCGGAATTAAAATACTTGGCAGCCACAGATGCACAAATTAAATTGGCCTTTATGTTTCCATATTGCTGACCTCCTTAGAGGCAAAAACATCAAACCCAACAATAACAGCAAACCCACAGCATGTCATTCCTGGGCAGAAAATATATTTATTGAAGTTTTTATATTTGTTTCGGTTTTGAACACATAATTGAACAAATACGGGACGTTTCTACAAAGGGCTCTTATTTTAATTCTGTGTTCTGCAAAACTTCAGCTACAAATCAGTTCCTCTGAACCATTAATCAGGCAATAAAATAATAAATGAAGTTATTTCGGGGATTTCTTAACTGTTCAAACCAACATAAATCAGATTTACATGCGGTGCATCAGTGAAAACATCTTAATGGCTTTGACTGGCATTTCTTTGGGATTGTTCCTCTGGTTTTAATAGATTCTTTTTCTTAGAAACAACATTTGAAAATGCACAATTACTGCGGGAGAACAAGGCTTTTTATTAGCGGCGCTCCAGTTTGGAGCGGCAAAACAAGCCGGAGTTTAGCGATGTCAAGAAAAGATCCTTTCTGATCTTTCCCCCTCCTTTTTGATTTACTGCGGTGCCAGTGGAATTCCAATTAGATAAACGTGTCTCAATTAAGTGTATTTCAATTATAACAGGAGTTTCCAAAGCGCAATTGGCGGCACAAAAAAGACGGGAACGGTGCAGAAACGATGCCGAAATGATGCAGAAGCGGCTTTTTTATTTTATTGGTTTTTTTAAGCTGTCCTTAAATCTCTGATCCATCACACCCAGGGTTTGTTATTCTTTGCCGTGTCTCTGGTCACCTCCAGCGTCTCCCCCTTGTCCCTAACGATCCCTCATCGATCCCGGGCTGGGAACGCCCCGAGGGGACGGTGATGGATGCCTGGAACCCTCTCCCCTTCCCTCCCAATCCGGGATGAGCTCTCCGGGTCTGCTCTGCCTGGGGAGGACCCGGGACTGTGGCTGAGATGGGCCCAGGGGGTGAATTTTGGCTCCTCGGCTCCTGCTTTTCACAGGCAGGAGATCACAAACCACATCCACGGAATTCCTTGGAACTCAGGCTGGGATTTGCCGGTGGAGAGGCGGCGGCGCTGACAGGATGAAGCAGCTCGTGTTTGATGGGAGGAAATGGAGTTTGTTGCCCACTTGCTGCTTTCCCAGCCCTTCCTCATCCATAACCGGCTGGGGAAGGTGGTGCCGCTGCTGCTCCTGACAGGGCAGTTTCAGAGCTGAGAACGCAGCATTGTTGACATCTAAAATAATCCCAGAGTTGATCACCCAGCATGCTTGATATCTAAAATAATCCCAGAGCTGAGAATGCAGCATCCTTGATATTTAAATAATCCCAGAGCTGATAACCCAGCATGCTTGATATCTAAAATAATCCCAGAGCTGAGAATGCAGCATCCTTGATATTTAAATAATCCCAGAGCTGATAACCCAGCATGCTTGATATCTAAAATAATCCATCTCTGGAGCCTGAATCCTTGGGAATATCCCTTTATTCCCCGGCTGGGATCTGCTGGATGCGTTTGCCGTGAGCGCGTTGCTGTCCCCGCTCTCCACAGGCCGCTGGGAGCGCCTCTCCGGGGACAGGGGACACGCTGGCTCAGGACAAAGGAACTGCCTCAGGTAGTGCCAGGGGAGGGTCAGGCCGGATATCTGGGACAGTTTCTTCCCCCAAAGGGTTGTCCTGTGCCAGGGCAGCGGCGCAGTCCCTGTCCCTGCAGGGATTTAGCAGCCCTGGGGATGTGGCCCTTGGGGACATGGGGCAGTGGTGGCCATGGCAGGGCTGGGAAGGGTTGGACTCGGTGCTCTGAGGGGGTTTTTCCATCCTAAATGACTCCCGAGGGCGCTGAGGTTGCCCTGGTGGCCGGGACGGTCGGGGCTGGGACATCCAGCCCTGCCTGGCCAGAGGCACAACCCCCGGAGTGACCGCGGTCGGGGTCCTGGTGCCGCCCTCGGTGACACGCGGGGACAGCGTTCCTCCAGCAGCCCTAAAGCTCTCCAGGAACCACTTCTGCAAGGTTTCCATCCTTTTATTGCATCGCCTCAGCCCTGCAAGCAGCTCCTCCATGGGAACTTTCCCAGGAGCGCTCACTCCACCTCTCCTCCACGTGGAACCACTGAGCACCGCTCCAGCCCCGGCGCAATTCCCAGTCTGGACCGGGGCTCGGAACCCACAGACCTTTCCAGGCTCCGTGGCTCCTTCCCGGGTTCCTCGTCCGGAGCCGGGAGCGCCGCGGAGCCACCTCGGCGTGTGAATTAGTCCCGGGAACTACTTAATCCATCTTCCCTGGAATTAAATGTGCGCGGAGAGCTGCCGGGGGCCGCGCCGCGGGCGCCTTTAATTTCTTTTTTAGAAGGCATTAGCAGAACTCGATAAAGGGTCAAGTAATTTCATCCAACTTGCCACCAGTTAGTTAAGGGGAAGCGACAGGGCTGGAGCCTGACATTACAAGCTCGCGGAATTATTCCGTGGAACAGGAGGTTTAAAATCCCATTTTTTTTGGTTGGAAGAGCGATGGCGGGAGGGACGGGCCCGAGCTCTAAGGGATGGCCCCGAGCAGGGTGGTGTGATCGATATTTACAGTTTGGGGGGCGGGCGGAGAGCCCCGAAATGAGATGGTTGCTCGTGGGCCGGCCGCGGCCGCGGAGCGAGGCGGGCGCGCTCCCGGGGAGCCTGGCCGGGGAGTCATTCCCGGGAATTGTGAGCGGACAGTGGGTCCGCGGGGAGCGCTGGCAATCATGGCGGAAACAATGTTTGCATCGATCAGCTGTCACGGTGATTTATGGCTTCATTTTGCTGTAATGGAGAATTAGTGGAAAGATTATCAGGGACTCAACACTTTGGCTTGTTACCCATGTCCAGACGAGCAATTTGTCTCCCTGAAGCAGTGAAATACTTGTGACAGCTCCAACACTTGCCCTAATTCAATCAAGAGAAAATGTTGGAATTAATTTGTTACAAGAAAATTTAAATATGTTCAGCAAACAGTAACCGCAGAGCAGCAGCTGATTTATTGTGCTCGGCAAGATATCGATCCGCTTCGATCCGGCCCATGTTGAGGTTTTAATGTGTAATAATTTCCAATTTAAAGCTCCTTTTCAAGATCACGGGTTTAAAGAGAGGGCAGGCTGGGTCTCAAGACCTGATTAGGAGCCTGTTGCAATGGCTTTGTCAAAAGCCTGTTTGAATGTAAATTCATAGTTATCTTTTGCACTATCTTTAATATTCTTGACATGGATTTTATTGTGTGTCAAACCTCAGGCCAGCTGCCTGCCACAACCATTAATGAAACATCTTAGGAAATAAATCTCAGTCTTTATACAATATTTTTAAAAACCTGAAACATTAGATGTCAGCGAAAAAGGTGGAACAGCATCCCTTTTTTTTTTTTCCTCCCCTGCACAGTAAAGCATCGGAGATGGAGCGGTTTTACAGCTCCCCTACACAATTAGATTGAATTATTGTGCAAATGCTATTATGCCATAAGCCTAAATTCCAAAGTCTGCAGGAATATTTTAGGTGCTCGTACAGATCTGTTATCTTCATTGAAGGTGTGACAGCTTATTCGACCCACGCAGATCTATAATTTGTAAGGTTTTCGTTATTAAAAAGCTCTCCCCGCACGCCTGCGGGGTAACACTGCCCAAGGAGCGGCCGGAGCGTTGGGAATTCAGCTCCTTGTGCCTCACGGAGCAGCCGTGGTGGTCTGCAGGCCGTGCCAGCCCCTCTGCCACCCAGCTCCCGCCAAACGGGGGAAAAGCAAAATGTGCTCAAGGAATCCTTTCAGCCAAATCGTTATGATGGATTAAAGGGAAATCCAGGGCTAAAACCTTGTTTAATAACCCTTCTTGTAGCTCCAATTGGAAGTTTTCTCCAGTGTTTTTTGAGCATCTGTGGGCCACGTAATTAGAGAGCAATCCCGTTCAACCTAATCAATAAAGAGTCGTCGCCAGCGCTGGGCACAGCCACAGCCAAGGATTTTTTTCCTGCTCATTAGCAGAGTTTATTTTAGTTATTCTTAGTTTTGCTGCCTTGGACTGAGCACTAAAAAATCAGCTCTTTTTATTTTAATGGTTTTGAAAATATGCCAGGTTTCGGCATCACCACAGGGTCAGCAGCCCTGGGAGGAGCAGCCCCCAGGTTCTCCCAGGAAAACCCACAGTGGGCAGCTGGATTTTCCCCAAATGGGCGATGGGAGAGGGGTGTGAACCCCTCAGCCCCAGCTGGGTAGGCCCAGGAGGGCGTTTGCACCTTCCCAGTGCGGGGAAAGGAGCAAAGTGCTGGAGAAGCTGAGCTCCTGAACCCCCCTGGCCACCAGAGCAGCTGCTGCCCCGCATGAACACCTCCATCGGAGCCACAAGAGCCACTTCCCGGCCTCTTGGCTTTGCTGGCTTTGGAGAGGCCTCTGCAGAAGCAACATTTGGCTCTTCTGGAGCCAAAATGTGAAAAACTCCTGGTCCTACACCCAGTTCTGAGTGAGCGTAGTCCACACGATGTCCGCTGGGGATCACGGTTGGTCAGGAACTGGAAATGAGGTGAATTTGGGCAAAACAGCCACGTGTTGCTGCCCGGAGACGCGCTGGTTCAGGGTGGTGACCTCGGCAAGGTGTTCTGGTGACCCGGCAGCCACGTGTCCCCAGCCACATCCCTGGTGAGGGACGGTGGTCACTGGGCTGGGACCATCCCTCGGACACGGCCCCAGACCAGCTTGGGCAGAGTTCTCCCATGTCCTCGGCCTCCTTCCCACCAACCCCTGCCCTGATTCCCAGCAGGACAAGATTCCATCTGCCAGGGGCTCAGAAACTTCCCCGATCTCGGGTGGTGTCTCTGGCCCAAGGATTTCACGCTCCAGCCTCATTCCCAACTCGCTCCTCTCCCCGATGGAGCTGGACATCTTCCCCTTCCCGAGGCATTCCCTCCATATCCTCCCACATGTGTGCACTCAGTGCCTTTGGAAAAGCAAATACGATTTTATTAAATTTTGTGCGTGAGTTAGATCATAAAAAAAAAGGGATTACGGACATGCTGTAGCAGCTTTATGAAGGGAGGTGTCCCTGTATTCCTGAGATTTGCTCTGACTGGGGCCTTCAGGATTGGGAATTAATTTTTTTTTTTACAAATGCCCTGCTGATATTGAGCTCCCACCTCTGCAAATCCACAATTACAACTCGGTTTTTCATTACGAACCAGAAACGTAAATATCTCTGTGGTCTTTGATGGAATTTAACTTCTGCAGCGAATAATATCTGCACATGTGTTTCCTATCTTGTTCTTTCCCGTGTAATACCAGGCATGCTGCAGCCAGTAAAATATTATTATGAAAGTCCCTTTGCTGCGAAGCTTGACCAAGAATTCCAGGGTTTGCTATCAGAAGTGTTCCTGGGGGGCTCCTGGGAGCCAGCAGAGCTCTCGCGGTCGGAAAGGCCATGGCTGGAGCAGCTTTGTTTTTCGTGGTCGCAGTTTCAGGGGTGTCTTTTCCACCAGAGCCTCACATCCCCTTTTCCTGCCAGGTTTGGGGAGGCCAGGCTGCTGTGGGATGGTTTGGGGGGAGAACGAGGAGAGCATCCCGGGGCTGGCAGGGAGCGAGCGCCCACACCAGCTCTGTGTGACCTGGAGGAGAACCAGGCCCTGACATTTCAAACTGAATTAGCCTGGTATTTAAAGCAGAGATAAACTGACATTTAGCACAGCCCAATGTCCTGTTGTTTCAATTTTCTCCTTTTCTTTCCTCGCTTTTCATGGCTCAAGGCTCCACCACGTTGGAAGGGGCTCTCTGGGGGTCTGGGGCTGGATGGTGACCTGCAGGGACCCCGTGGCTGAGGTCTCACTCCGGTTCCTCCAGCTCTGCAGGCGAGCAGCAGCTCCTGGCTGGCTCCAGCAGGACGCAGGGATGTCCTCACCCGCTAATGTGTCAAAATGCAACACCAAAATCAGCCTGTGATCACTCCCGAGCCGTCGGGAGCGGTGCCAGGTTAAACTGTAATAAAATGTTGGTCAACAGTGCTAAAAGGCAGCATTGTAGATTAATAACACCAAGAGAAATCTGAAAACCTCATCTCATTTTCGGAGCCCTGCGTTTGGTTTTCTTCCCTCACTCTCTGCCTGAACAGCCAAGAACTGGTTTGGTTCCTCCTGTGCCTCAGTGAGCCTCAAGAAATGAACTTTTCCAGCTCCCACTCATCAGCGTGGCCCTGCAGCCACGGGCTGCAAATCCCAGCGGGGGATGTTTATTTGTTTTTAAAAAGCCCTATCAGAACCTGGATCTGCTTCTGCAATTGTCTTCAGCGCTAAAATCCAAGTTCTGGGGCTGCAAACCCCAGCGTTGGGAGAGGGCTGAGGGAATGGCATTCCTTTCAAGTCAGATTTGCACAGAGCACAGAAAAATCTGGGGAAAAATAATCTTTAAATAAGTCACCAATTGTGAACTTTATAACCGTGCCAGCCATTAACAATAGACCCTCTCGGGGTGGGTTTTGCTCCCTTCCCATAACAAATTTTTCTTTCTACAAGGTCATTTTAGGTCCTCGGCCTCAATAATTATTTGCTCGGCGAGCCATCGCAGACAGGGCTGTCTTCAGCCTCTCGGCTGGCAGGCAGAAACCCGATCGCGCCGTGGGCTCCCTCCATGGTCCCTGCCAAGGAAAATGGCTTTGTTTGGCACAGCAAGGAGGGCAAGGGGTGTCCCCATGAGGCGCTGGCATCTCTCGGGCTCGGGGCTCTTCCGTGGGGGGGAAGCCCTGGCTGGGCTTTTCCAATGTTCCCATTGTTGCGCAGCTGAATCCAATCACCGCTATTTGTTTTTCAAACCAGGGCCCAGCTCCCTGTTGCTGGATGATGTTCTCATCCGCTGACATTTCACGGAGCTGTTTCAAAACGAGCTGAGAACGTTTCTAGAATTCCTCTATTTTTAAGGTTTTGTCGAAATCGGCTTTTAATTATCCGTTTGGACATAATTGTTAGTAAACAGCTCTGAAGGCGCTCACCAGACCTGTGAAAACCAGCTGAAAACAGCACATTTTGGGGAAGGAGAGGATTTTTCCAAACCCCCAGAGTGATCAGATAATGCTCAAGCCCACGTGCTGCATCCCAGACAACATGGATCTGATTAACCGTTTCCTCCAGCTCCTGAACTGTTGTTCCAGTTTAGGAGGAAGGTAGAGCGAAGTTATTAAAGAGAGAAAAGCAGCCCCTTCCTTGGAAAACGCGCCCTCCTGCCCGGGGGGAGCTCCCAGCAGGAGCGGAGCTCAGGAATTCCCGAGCATCCTGTTGTGACCGAGGGTCATTCTGGGGATGCGGTTTATGAAGGGTGGGAAATTAAGTTTTGCTTGATTACGGTTGGGACTCTCTTCCCATGATCTGCCAGGGCTTCAGGATGTCGAGGAAGCAAGGGGAGAAGGAACTGAGCCCTTCAGAAGACGATTCGGGCCTGCTGAGCTGTTGTGTCTCCTGATCCCGCCACAAAGAGCTACCAGATGTCCCTGTCTCGTTTCCAGGAGTGCTTCAATAATTCACATTCCCGGGAAAACGAGAAGCCCGAGGACCAGGGCTGATCACGTCTGCCGTGGCCACGGGATTTGCCCACATTCAGCCCCACAACCACCAATTACTCCTCATTAATTATCGGCAAATCGTCCGAGTGGCATGTAGGCCTCATGCCTGTCATGTCAGCTCACAATGAATTCGATTCACCCTCAGCCTAACCAGGTTTGACTCTGGAGTTTTGCTCACTCAGAGACAGCGATCCCTGTGCCTGGATCTGAAGGAAAGGTTTCCCAAAACGTCCCTGATTTCCTGGGAGGGAGGGAACCTTCAGGAGAGGTTTCGGTGCAGCAAATCCATGTCCCAGCAGCAGGCCTGGGTGACATGGGGACATCGGGACTTTTGTTCTCCAGGAATAAGGAGGTTTGGAACGGCTGTGACCTCTGAGGAGGAGAGATGCTGTGGAATCATAAATCCGTGGGATGGTTGGAATTGAGAAGGACCATCTCATTCCAAGCCCTGCTGAGGGCAGGGGCACCATGGAACCTCCGTCGCTGTGGCACCTCCGGCTGGCAAAGCTTTGGCATCTTGGAATAATCTGCTGGAATTTGAACAAAGGACACGTTCCAAGCCTCGATGACAGTTTAACTCCCACCTGGCAGAGCCAAGCTAATCAATTTACCTTATCAAGCTCCGAGGTCTAATTAGAGCTCTCCTGACGCCATGCCCAGGCTGGGTTCAGCTCATCCTGGAGGCACTGCAGCCCTTTTATTACTTTCTACAACTTAATCACTGTGTTTTAAAGACATTTTCTCTGAATTGCTCAAAGGTTAGCCCCTCTGTCAATTTAAGTCAATACCCTCTTCTTTTCAAAATTAATTGCTATTAATTAATCACCATCTGAAGGAGTTTATTGCTATTGATTGGCTCCCTTTTGTGTGTTTCTGGGCGATCTCTCATTGGTGCTCCTGGCTGGGTTTGTTTTTCAGCAGCGCCGCAGAGCCCAGGTGGGTGAGCGGGGCTGGACAGGGATGAACATCCCGATCTCCAGGCCAATCCTCCTGCCCAAGGAATTTTCCGGTGTGGGTGCTGCTGGTTTTCACAGCATTCTCTGAACTCCCTGAGCCACTCAGAACATCAGAGCCCTTCTTTCAAACCTCAGCATTTTAAATTAATTTTCAAATTCTCAGCTTTTAAAGAATGTGTCTCGGTTTGGGGTTCCTGGCACCCTTTTCCCCATGTCCATGGGCCTGGGGAGCTGTCCCGGTACCCCCAGCTCAGCGGGATGACCTTTGGGCACAGACTGGCAGCATTTAGGACAAGATTTTCCCTGCAGTAGGAAGGAGACCTCCCCACAAAATCTCCGTGCAGGGCTCTGCAGGAGGGCGCTGATGGAAAAGCATTAATTTGCTTTCAGGTTTCGCACCGTTATCGGCGTTTTCTCGCCGACCTTTTTCCCAGTGTAATCAAATCGCAGCGATCAATACATTAAAAGTCGGTTTTCCTTGGAAGCCTCTCCTGGCAGCGTGCGGCCACCAGTGCAGCACCATCTTCCCAGTCAATCGCTGAACTGGAGTTTGGGGAGGGTTAAAAAGACACCCCAATCGTGCTGGGGCCTTCCAGGGCTGAGCAGAGCAGGAAAACACAGCGGGAATGAGGGTGGTGGTGGGAAGGGTCTCAAACCGAGGGAGAACCTGCACAATAAAGTGCTTTTCATGGAATGAGGAGCCATTTAAACGCTGATTAATTTCAGGATTGGTTTTATTCCCACAGACCCGGCAGCAGCAGGGACTGGGACACTTCAGGCTCCCCTCCTGGCCCTGGGACACGCTCAGGGTGATTCCACCCGAGAGGAGAACGAGCCACGCTTCCCACCCGGCCACAGGACCCACCTCAGCCCCTTCCCTGAGGACGATTCCTTCAGCAGAGCTTCCCACAGCTCCTCTGGGAATCCTCAGGGCTTTTCCAGCTGGCAGGAGGGGTTCTCGTGGTCCCTCTTGATGGCACCTCGGGGCCCAGGGCACCAGCACTGGCACTATGGCTGATGTAGAACTCCAAGAGCCTCATTCCAGGCTGCTGCCATTTGCCAGCCTCTGCAAAGACAGAATTCCTCCTCTCCAAAGCTTCCCCAGCTCCCCAGGGATGTCGTCAGTGGCTTTCACCGCCTGGAAAAAAATGACATTTTTCTTTTTAAAGAGTACAACAATTATTATCACCAGGCCTCGGGGCACTTCACCCCAAATCACACAGTGCTATTTCAGGTCTCTCTTTTACCGCAAATGTTCAAAACCGGCTGCTTGAATCCGGTTTTCTAAAGTGGATTGGGCATTTAGCAGTGTCTCTCAGATGCTGTGGCAGCTCCCAGCCAGGCAGGAGCACCCAGAGGCTCTGTCCTGAGGGCAGGGACCCCGTCAGGAGTGTCTTTCTGGGATCCCCCAGGCTGGGATGGGTTTGCTGGAACTTTTCTCCTTGTCCCACTCTTCGGGATGCCCAGATGTGAGCATACAGCTGTGCAGCGCTGCCTCAGGCAGGATCGTGCTCAATCACCCCACAGAAAATATGAATTTTATTTTGAATATAAGGCTTTGGGATTAAACCTTGCTGGATTTGAGGGGCTAATTCCTCCTGGGACAGGGCCTACAGGAGTTTTTTCCTCCTGACCATGTTTATGGGTGAGTTTCCCTGAGCACCTCCGTGCCTGGAAGGTTTTTTTTCCCAAGACAGATGGAGCTGCTCTTTCCAAGAGCGAGCAATATTTAACCTTAAGCACTTTCAAATCCGGCCTCAGGAATATTGAGATGAAAGCCTCGTGGCACTAAGCTCCTTTCAAATGGATATTGCAGTGGAGCAGCCTGGACATTTGTCTGGCTGGACCCGGGCCGTGTTTAACATGCTGCCGGTGTGCCCGCGCTCCGCGAGGAGCCCGACAGGAATAAATACTCGTCCTTCAGATTGAATTTCCAGCGGCGGCCCCGCTCGCGCTATTGTGCTTCTTCTGAGCATCCTTTATTGGAGTTGAAGTTCCTGAGAGCGGCGGCGAGGGTGTGGTGAGCCGGCTGCACCCTCTCCCTGCCAGCGGCCAGAGCAGCTCCTGCAGCTGGGGTGGGACAGGACGATGGCCCTGGTGGCTCAATGTCACCAGCACCACCTGGTTTGGGTGGGAAGGAATCCTAAAAATCCTCTCATCCCACCCCTGCCGTGACAGGGACACTTCTACCATCCCAGGCTGCTCCAAGCCCCGTCCAGCCTGGCCTTGGACATTCCGGGGATCCGGGGGCAGCCACAGCTTCTCTGGGAATTCCATCCCAGCTCCTCCCCACCCTCCCAGGAACCATTCCTTCCCAAAATCCAATTTAAATCTACACCCGTTCCGTTTAAATCCATGAGTTGCAATTATTGAAATGACGATATTCAATCAATGGAATTATAGAGTGATTGGAGCTGGGGAATAACAGCTGGAGGGAATGAAAAGGGAAGCACAAATACATTTTCAGGAGCTTTTAGGTTTCCTCTTGCCCTGTTGATTGGATTCTTTACATGCAAATCCTCATCTCAAAGCTGTGCACCGGTGAGAAGGGAGCAAGTTTTTCCTTTTTTTCCCTAGGATTTTGTGTATCCTCTGAGTTTTCCAGGGAGCCCCTTTTGGCTTTGTCCTCTGCAGTGGCCCCGTGGCCCGGCCACGATCTGTATTTGTCTTGATCAGGATATTAAACCCCAATCGTGCACAAAGCACCGAGGTCCCTGTGCACCACTGTTGAACTAAGAAATCATTATCATCAGCCAGAGGAGAAGGATGGATGATGGATAATGGGTCTCTCCCTGCCCAGCGATCATTACGCTCCTGCCGATGAGGCAGCAACTGTCTTAAGTCCCATTAGCGGATGATGGGCTGTCTGGAAGAGGATCCTCATTCCTGGGCAGGCAGCTCACTGCCTTAACCCCGGCGTGCAGGGACTGTCCCCTCCCAGCCCAGCCCCCAGGCAGAGAAATGCAGAAACTGGAGCTGAAAGGCCAAACGCACCTTCCCAAGGCTCTGCGGGGCAGAAAACACGTTTAGGGAGGTGTTACTGCAGGTCTGAGGTGAGGGGGAGAGTTTGTAGCTGAGAGTTGACTGCTGGTGTGTTTTATCTCTGCGCAGCTCGGTGAGGGTTAAACTCCTGGGGCTGGGGGTGTGCAGGGGGCAGAGAGAGCGGTGACATCCCGGGGGTGCCAGCGCTGAGCACAGCCGTGTCACTGCCACTTCGGGTGGCGGGCACGGAATGGGAACGGGCTGGGCAGCAAAACTGCTCCAGCCGTGAGGGGAGGCAACGTGGGAACCACTCCCGGGGTGATGCGGGAGCCACCCCTGAGGCGATGTGGGAACCACTCCCGGGGTGATGCGGGAGTCACCCCCAAAGGGATGCAGGAGCCACCCTGGGGTGGAGCAGGGACAGGCGAGGACGCTGCCAAAGGTGGGGGGACAGCTTGGGGGGATCTGAGCGATCCTGCGGGCTCCTGGCACCCATTGCCAGCTCTGGCTGGAAAATGCCGTGGGCAGGGCTGGGTCTGCAGACTCAGAGCGGTTTTCCCATCACAGCCCATTCCATTTTCATGGAATATTCTCCTATTTCCATCTGATCCCTGAGTCCTGCAGCCCTGCGTGGTACCAGAGGGATCTGTTAATCCCAGAATGGTTTGGGTTGGAAGCGGCCTTAAAAATCACCCAGTGCCACCCCTGCCATGGCAGGGACACCTCCCTCTATCCCAGGCTGCTCCCAGCCCCTTCCAGCCTGGCCTTGGGCACTGCCAGGGATCCAGGGGCAGCCACAGCTTCTCTGGGTACGCTGTGCCAGGGCCTCCCCACCCTCCCAGCCAGGAATTCCTTCCTATCCACAGAATCAGAGAAACCCGAGGCTGAAGGGACCCACAAATATCATCGAGTCCAGCTCCTGATCCTCCAGCTGGGAGTTTCCACCTCCAAGGGTCTCTAATCCACATCTGATCTAAACCTCTCTCCGTTTAATGCCCCATCCCTCTCTGAAAGCGTTGGCAAATCTCAGTAATTTTAAGTAAACGTGGAGCAATTGAATTTGGAGTCATATCTAAATCAGGGCCGCCCTGGCCTGTGACCCGGGCACGCGGTAATGAACAGAGGGATCTGCTGGGTGTCCCCGGGGAGCAGCTCTGCTCTCGATTACGCGGCCCCGACTGTTGTGATTCATCCTGACGTGATCCCCTGGTGATGAGAGCCCAGGACAGGATCCTGCGTTTAGCTGGAAATCCATTTAAAAATGCATTCTGGAGGGTTTCCTTTCAATTATTAAAGAACAGTAATTCACCTTTTAAACTCACCAAGATGTAAAGCACTTTATGGCCTATCTTTCAAACCGTTTTAAAAATCATCAGATCCCTCTCTTGGTGCTCTCATAACTATTTAGTAAAACAATAATAAAACCAAAACCGATACAAATGTTGCCCGTTGTTTAGAGAAGTAAATATCCTTGGTAAGTCTTAGCAAAGCACTTACAACAGAGTGGTTTGGATGCAGTCCAGACTGTTCAATAGTTAATATATTATTCATATTAATAAAATAATGTTTGGAAAGGCACCAAGAGTCATAATCCGCGGAGCCAGAGCCGGGGTTTAGCAGTGAGCTGACAATTAGTTACCAGCTGAGGGTTTCCCGTGTTTCTCCGTGCTTTTCTGGGGTGTAAAGAGCATTTCAAGCCATGCCACTGTGGTTTATTCAGCGTTCCCAGTGTCCAAACCCAGCTCCGCCTGGACGCTGGAGCTGGGTTTTCACCCCGTTCGTTGTAAAATCAAATCCCAGCGGGACAAAAAGTTTGAAAAGTCCCAGGTGCCCTGGCTGGGGACCTTCTGTGCCCCCTGCCCCGGCCAAGCCGTGCCCGGGCTGTGCCCCCGCAGCTCGGAGCGGCCGCGCCCTCTCGCCGGAGCAGCGGCAAACAAACGAGCCGTTTGTAACCCTTAATTTAAACAGCTCCCCGAGTAATAGCACCAATCGCAGAATGCAATTGTAATGCCTCATGAATGATGCATGCGGCCTCTTCCCTCCTTGAATATGCATGAGGCAGGAAATCGCCGAGTGGCACAATATTGCTGCTGTAGTGCTCCCCGAGAGCCCCGCCGCGCTCGGGGGACCGCGGGCAGCTCCCCCGGCTCCTCTCAGCCCGGGGATGCTCCAAACCAGCCGAGAAGGAGCTGCTGGATGGGACAAACCAGCGCCAAACGCTGCCCTTCAGCCGGGTGTAACACCAGCCCCAGCTTTGTACCGGCTGCCTCAAAAATCAGGGTAATATCAAACTACTTCGAGAAGCTGAAGCAAATAAATTAATTTCAGTGACAGGAATAAAGTGGATCTAATTAGAGGTCCCTCTGCAGTGCCTCATTAGCGTGGTTGGTAAGTAAATGAAATTTCAGCAGCAGTGAGTTAGACTATTTGTCTTGGGGTATTTTTAGGATTCGCAAAATGCCAGCAAACCGGGTTTTCCTTGCAGAAAATTCCCTTCATCAGACGTCTGGGGGCCTTTTCCTCAGAGCATGGCACTTCATTTGCATTCCTTGGGCACTTCCCTGGCTCTCCGCAGCTCATTCATAAATTGAAACAAATCAAAGGGATTTTTGGAGACAAATGGATTTTAGCTGTCTCACTGCCTGCCTGCAACTCCACAGAGCGACGCGCTGCTGTTGAATCTGAGCACTTCAGAAACTCCATCCTTTTTTCCCTGTAAATAAACTGCTTTTTATCCTTCCTGTGGGTGCCATGTCCTCCAGCACGGACACCCCAGGGCGCAGGGTGATTTTATCACTCCTCAGCCTCATTCAGCTCGAGAGGGGTGTTGGTACCTGCAATCCCGGACTGTCAGTCAGCAGCCACCTCCCCTGACTTTCAGCGCCTCGAAAGTCAGACCCCGCGGTAATTTAATGAGCGGGACATCAGAATTCTGCTCATACCCGCCCAGCAGCGGGACTGACACATCATTTAGCGAGAAACCCTCCCTTCTGCCCCAGCTCTCGAAGTTATCCCGTTAATTATGGCCTCAACGCAGCAGAACCCCAAAACCCCAGGAATTCACGAGGCTGAGGTTTGTGGGATGTGCCGCCACCTCCGATCCTGCTGTTATTACAGCACCACAAGGTCTGGACATGGGAAATTTAACCAAATTAATGGATTTGATTAATTGAGGGACAGGTGTCCTGAGCAGGGGGTGACCTGGAGTCCGGCTAAAGGGCTCTGCTCCTTGGTGAGGTGAGCTGGGAGATCCCAGGAGCTCTGCTGCAGTTTGCTGCTTTCCAGGATTTGTTGGTTATGCAAAAATAGGGGTTTTGGCATAAAAGCCACAAAAGGTGGAGTCTGTGTGAAGGTACTTGGGTGGTTTCTGCCTGGTCCTTCCATCAGTAGGTGCTCCCAGGCTCAAGAACTGGGAATAGCAGGGGAAAAGCTTCCCCAAATCCTCCACTCGTAGGGCTGGGATAAAAACCTGCAGGAGCTTTCACCCCATTTGCAACCTGAATTTCTCTGTTTAACAACAACCCTTGTGATGCTGGTAAAACGTTTGGATTGGGATTTGGATGTTCAGCTTCCACCTGAAGAAATGCTGGAATTAAACACTGTTTTTATGGCACATTGAAGTGTCCAAGGACGGGTTGTACAGGGCTTGGAGGAAGCTGGGACAGTGGAAGGTGTCCCTGCTCATGGCACAGGGGTAGAATGAGAAGAGCTTTCTTTTCCAAACCAAACCACTCTGGGATTTTAAACCTGATTTTAACTCAAGAGCAGCCTTAAAGAGGTGGCCTAAAATTGGGGCCTTCCCATTGCAATCAGTTCTAACAAGAACATCATTCTGAACCGGGTTTTTTAGCTGTATAGACCTCAGAGGTTTGAATATCTAAATTAGTATAAAGTCCTTAACAGATTTTCAGCCAATGGTTGTGATTAACATCCTTATTAAAATTTTTTTATATGGATTAAATTCAGACACTTCCATCCTGCTCCACAGTGTGACTGCCTAGAGATTGGGCCACACAGGATGATTCATAAAGTTTAGATACCAGAATAACATCCTCAGGCAAGAATAATTTGATTTCCCCCCCCCCTTCCCCTCAAACATGTTGCCATAGATTTTCCTAAATGTTTTACAAACAGTTATTAAAAGCACATTGAGAATCTGAATTCCCCGTGGGCAAAATGTTTTTGTACTTAACTTTCGTTTAATTCAAGGAAAAAAAAATCCCATCTGGTCGGAGTAAAACATGGGAAAATCCTTACCCAGACATCACAGCAGCACCGTGGTGAAGCCATGGATTGCTTGTGGCCCCCTTCCCTCACCCCATTCCCCTGGGGCTGGTTCCTTCTGGGATCTGGTCAAGGCAAAGATTTGGGGGGCTCGGACATTTCCCCCTTCCCAAGGGGGCTCTGCTGGATTCTGGGAGCATCCTGGGCCCATCACACCGGGGCTCACCGGGTGTTTGCACCATGGTGGCCCTGAATCTTTTAATCATGGAATCATCATGGAACGGTTTGGGTGGGAAAGACCTAAAGCTGATCCCATTGCACCCCTGCCAGGGGCAGAATATTGGGAAAATTGGGACACCTTCCCCAGCCAGGCTGCTCAGGGTGGCATCAAACAATGAGTGGGTGCTGTGGGGCTGGCACCTTCCTCACAGCGGCCATCAGAGACTAAACCACTCCAGCGTTAATTTATTGAGACTCAAAATATACATTTATCAGCCAGTGCTTTTAAATAGCTCCTAACCGAGCAAATAGATGGGAATTTAAAAAAAAAAACAAACAAAAAAACCCAACACCCTCCACCCCCTTTCAAATCTCCCTTCCCTTAACAGCCCTGTAAATTTTCAATGTCATATTCCTGCGCATGGCTGCCCTTAATCTGACAGTGTCACAGGGATCTATCTTCATTTTCTCACTCTTTTCATAATCTAATCCTCAGCTCGAACACGCAATTAGTGCCCTCCTCGCCCCCCGCATACCAAGCAGGCTGATTGCTACAGCTTTCCCTGTGCAATCCATTTAGCCCCGCGCCTCATAATGAATATGTACATTCGGAGCACCTCGCCGAGGAGGGTCACAGGCAATCAACCTTGAATTCAATTACGCGAGTCAAGGTTAATGACTCGGCGCACTGGTCAGGGGCTGGCGCAGATTAAATCAGCCTGTCACAGCTGCCAGCGCCGCGTGCCGGCAGCGCGGCCACCAGGGGCTGGCACTGCCCAAGCCCATTGTCCCCCTGTCCCTGCTCCTGATGGCATCGGGCAGCGCTGGATGGGGACACGGGCTGTGTGTGCCCTGCTGGTGCTCCCTGGGGACGCGGGGACAGCGCTGCCACCGCGGAGAGGGCACCGACCCGCAGCACGAGGCTTTTCCTCCGCAGGAGAAACCCCAAATTCCAGCTCAGTCCCACCCCACTGTCCCTGCCCTGCGGGAACCCCAAAAACGCACACTGCGTGGGCTGGGGGATCCACAGGGGCTCGTTTGCTTCCCTGCTCATCCCGCAGCTCCTGGTGCGTCCAGACAGGGACACCCGGGCCCCACAGAGTGGCTCTGGGGCACTGTGCCCTCTCCAGCAGTGCCAGCGCCCAGCATCAGCTGAAGGTGTCACCAGTGTCCCCTTCCCGTGGTGGGACCTGCCAGAGAAGGTTGCTCCAAGCCGGCTCCTCACCCTCATCTCCCCTCGCACGGATCGTGGTGTTTCCGGACAACTTCCCAGCTGATATTTAAATGACACCTATTTCTTTTTTTGTCTCTCAGGGACACAGTTTTTTAGTTTGCTCCAGGAGTACTGATGGTGTGGAAGGGGTCAGGCTGCAGGTGGGGCTTTGGCGGGGGTCTGCAAACCCTTCATGGCACATTTCCACACCCACGAGGGCTCAGTTGCACCCCCGGGGTGTCCCAGCTGGCCTTTAGCTCAGGGCAAAGGTGTTTTGTGCAAGGTGTTCACTCCCAAACAGAACCAGAATCCCCGGGAATGCCCTCCAGAAAGCCCATCCCTGCGGAGGGGTAAGGTCAGAGTTTCCCCACAGCGGGAGCAGTGCTGGCTGTGACTCCAACCCGGCTGTCCCCTCCTGCAGAGACTTGTGCAGAGCCAGAAAAGCCCCCCTGATCCCCCTTTCCTCCAGGCTGAGCCCCTTCCCAGCTCCCCCAGCCTCTCCTGGTGCTCGTTCCCTTCCCTGGACACTCTCTGGATCCATGTGCTGGATTCCAGGGATGTCCAACCCTGGCAGCCCCACGGGATCCTGCCCTCCCTGGGGACACTCCCGAGGCTGGAGCCGGGGAGAAAGCCCCTGGAGCAGCCAGCCCTGCCTCGCCCTGCCCAGCCAAGTCTTCCTGCAGGGCTGCACGCTGAGGAGGGGTTATTTAGTACTGCAGACAAATTAAAAACATAAATAACCTTCGACTGTCGGAATCTTTTCAATAAAAACAAATTATGGGGTTTATGTATGTAAAGCAGTTTGGCTCGGTGTGAGGAATCCTTTACAGGTGATTTATGCTGTTATTAAATATGGGGCAATTTTTAGAACCCAATCACGGCTGTCATTTGGGGACCATTACATTGTATTTAACACAAATTCCTAATGAATGTCTTTTGCAAAATGTTCTTCCAGTACTTAGATTTTAAAAGAGAAGCCCTTGTCTCTAAAAAAGATGATTTTGTTTATTTTGTCTTCTTCCCCTTCCTTTCCACTGGGAGAAAAATCAGAGAGGGCAAAGGAACAGCTGCAGTTCCCAGAACTGGCCTGGGCAGAGATGCAGCCTGAGACCTGGCAGAGCATTTTAATAAATCCAAATTCCTCATCCCTCACTTTGAAACGTTTCCCATGCTCAGGTGGACATCCAGCAAGTGCCCATCACTCTCACACTGCCCCGTGCCAGTGAGGCTGTGCCTCAGGAGCCGGAATTCTGGAATATCCTCACACATTCCTCCGTAAAAGCTGAGGAATCTTCTGGGTTTGTTTTATTTTCCTCAGCATCTTTACAACCAAGGTGTTCAGCACTCGGATGTGCAGGGCTGGGGGGCATGGCCATCCCAGGATAGCCCTGGGAAATTGCTCCTGGGGAAAAGGGCATCTTTATTTTTATATTGATATTTAAATCCCAACTTTCTCTTTATTTTTATATTGATATTTAAGTCCCAGCTTTCACCTCTGCCAGCGCTGCAATATCAGGGGAGAGGGGAGAGCCCCCCACGAGGGGTGTGTGGAAGGGGGGTCAGAGCCAAACCAGCTCCAGGCTGGGGCTGCTCCATCAGCTCAGAGGCCTCCATGGACCTTCTGCTGGGCTCCCCGTGGTGATGGGACACTTTTAATTGTCCCACTCATTAATGCAGGAGTTAGGAATTGCTCCCTACAAACAGAGATTAAAAGGGAGGATAAAATACTGATGGAGAGGCTGAAATCCCCTCCTGCTACTTAGAAATGGAATAAAGTTCCTGGAGATCTGTTCAGCTCTTCATCAGCAATTAAACATTGCAAGAACAGCTCTCCTGGGTGAGAGGAAGGAGCCTGTGAGTGCTTCAGTTCAGCCCTGGAACCCTGGGACAGGATTAAACTCCCAGTGCATTTGGGACAGAATTAAACTTCCAGAACAAAATACTCAGGTGAGACCCACGGTGTGTGCCCAGGCTGAGGGGTCGGAAATCAGGAACTGTGGGAGATGATGGGGATTGTTCCCAAAGAGGAGCAGGTGGTGGAAGTCTAGAGATTAAGCAGGAGAGAAGCAGGGAAGCGCCGTGGGCGCTGCTCCTCTGGAGAGGTGACAGGCGGCATTAAGGGAAGGCTTTGTCCACGTCCAGAGTGATTTGTTTGACTCACAGATCCTGCAATATCCCTCGGAGACTCCGCTCAGGTGTTCCGGGATTTGCATGGGTTGGGTGGGGCTCTGGGGAGCCCCTCAGGAGGATTCATAAATCCCCCGCTCTGCCTCGTGTTATTTAAACTCCTGAAATGCAATTTTGGGCAAAGCCATAACAGCACATTAGGAGCAAACAGCAAATTGAGGCTTGTTCAGGGAGGCAGCTGACAGGAGCAAAATGGAAACTTCGGAAGGGCTGGCCAAGCTTGGAGCAGATCCGAGTGTTCAGGGAGCCGTGGAAAATCATCACCACGGCTGGGCTGGAACTGTGGAGCGTCCACTCTGCCCAGGGGTTTGGGTGTCCTGATCCTGGCCATTCTCAGAGACTGAGGAGTGGAATATTTTAATGATTATCTGATTAGAGTTACCTAAAATTGCTTTAATTAGATTATTGAATATTACAGCTCCCGAGGATGCTGTGAGGATGAATTAAGTGTCTAAACCCTTCAGATTTTTAATTGTTCTTTAATTTACTTACCAAAATACGGGATCACATCTACCAAGTTTTATCTCCGTTTCCTCCAAGTACCTAAAGAGTCTTGCAGGGGCTGTCAGGGAAAAGCAATGAGGTTGTTTTCCCTCATTTAATTATGATATAAATGACTGGCAGGAAAGGGATTAGAGGAGAAATTTGGAAAACAATTTGGTGTACAGGTGACAGACTGGTGTGACTGCTACAAGTTTCCTTGAATTTCCAAAATAAATTCAGTTGTAGCAAAATATATTCAGTTTTAGCTGTGAGATCAGACATTTCAAACCGGTGTCACTATCACACACGTTTATATTAAAGGATACTTTTGTATTAATAAAAGGCACCCCAAAGCCAGACTTTCAGACACTTTTCTGGGAGCCTCCGAAGCCTCCTCAATGAGCACTGAGAGTTAAATAAAGCTTTCCAAAGGATTTATCAGGTAAATGTTATGGATTGCTGTGATTTAATTTATGGGATTAGTTTGACTTTCAATTACCAGGCTTCACACTGAATCACTTTATATTTTGAGCTCTGTAAGTAGCACTCCTTACACTCGATCTTTCATTTGGGGAAGGATTATCAATAATTAGACACCATGGCCTTATTGATCAACTAATCAATAACCACATTAATCATCAGCAGTCTGAAAACAATTCACTCTTTGCATGAGAAGGAGTCGGTGCAATCAAATTAACATCCTGTGCCTCACCCCCTGCAGGCGGTGCCTTCCTGAGAGGGGATCTCTGAACCCGCTGCTGCAGACCTGGAGAGGCTTTGCTCTTTTTTTGAACTTCTTAATTAAGTTCGGGTCGTTGTTTCTTAATTTTCAGCTGTTGATTTGTCACTAGCAATAACTTTGGGCCCAAAAATGAGTTGAATAAATAGAATGAGTGTCCAAAGGTGGCAGTACAGAAGGATTGCAGGGTGAACCCTGAGGCTGAGCTCTCATCTACATCCCCATCACCCCAAAACTCAGCAGAGCTGCCCCCAAAAACAGCTGCTTCACACAAATCTCTCTCTGAGTTTTTCTCCCTTTAATCACTCCAAATTTCCCCAGTCATCCCGAAGAATTACACCTGCACGTTATCCAGGTTACACAGGGTTTCCTCAGTCCAGAGTGGAACACCTGATTGTGTTTGCTCTTCTTGGTCATAAAAAATCATTTATAGCCAAGCCTCTCCATCAATCAGGTGAGACTATTAGGAAAACAACAAACTGCCCGATAAATTATCCTAATCTGCTGTAAAACTGATCTTAGTAATTAATTTAGTCAATTATATTTAGCCAGTTGGCAAGAGGCCTAAATAATGTAATCGTGTCGGGTTTTTTCACGGGATAAAACCTGAGAGAGCTGCGAAAATCATTCAGGGTAACACGGGACGGTGATTTTCTTTGGGGGTGTTGTGCAGAGCTGTGGCTCAGGTGGGCACACGGCCTCAGGTACAGCCATAAAGGGTTTTTGGGGTGGTAAATGTTGAGGGAATATGGGTGTGAGGCCTCATGGCTTGGCTGAACTTTGTCGCCTTCCAGCTCTGTGGGATGGAGGTGGCTTTAGGGTGGCTCCTGTCTCTAAAGGCGACTCTGCCTTGTTCTGACACCCCCAGACTACTCTCAAAGCTGTGGCTGCCTGGGGTCACTGCTCAGCCCCCAGGAGGGAGAAGAGATGCGAATCCACCATTTTCACGGGAGTTGGGCCTGCAGGCCTCAGCAAGTTTTGTTTGGTGAGAGTCAAACAACAATTCCTGTTCTGGTTGATATCAGGATGGTTCTGTGTGTTCATTAATCCTCGGGATTTCCAGATAAATCAATGGATTGTTCATTCCTGGTGGTTTGTTTCCTTCCTCCAAACAGGGCCTTGCTCCCGGTGTCAGGGCCTGCTCCCACACTTGGGAATGCCAGCAGGGATTCCAAAGGGATTTTAACAGAGACCTGAAGGAAAATTGAGCTGAAATCTTTGTTCTGCTATTTATGGAGTTAAATAAAGGCTGTGATTATGGTCAGGGTGCAAAGTTTGCTACAGCAAACCCTAAAAATGACCTGGGAGTGCCCTTTGCTCTCAGGGGCTCCACCACTGGAGCCACATTCCCTGTGCCCCTTGGATGCCGCCTGTGCCGCTGGCAGCACACAGGGAACACAGGGAACACCCAGCACGGCTGCCCCTGCGCCTTGCCAGGCACATTATCATCGCTTTAAATGATAAAGCCATTTCTTAATCACATCTTCTCATTCTTCGCATTAATGAGGGGGCTCGTTCCGCGTTCCCCTCTCCACCAAAAGCAATCAAAACCTGGCAAAGCAGCAGTGTTTGCTCCCCCTCTGTCACCAGAGCCTTCCACAGGGAGTGACTGGGTTTAATCCATGTGGATCCAGCCTTGGGCAAGGGCGGGACAGGGGGACAAGGGCAGGACAGGGGGACAAGGGCAGGGGCTGCTCCGTGTGATGTCACAGGAGGTGCCACCAGCGGGATGGGCTTAAACTGCTGGCCTGGAGTATTTTAACTTTGAGGAGGAAGAAGTTTTGAGCTGTGAAGTGGCTGGCTCCTCAGCCAGCATGGTCCTGGGAGTGCTGCCAGGGACATGGATCCTGTCCCCACATGCGGGACAGCAGGGAAGAGCCAGACCCATCCCAGGTCACCACTGCCCCATGTCCCCAAGTGCCACTTCCACAGGGCTTTTAAATCCCACCAGGGATGGGGACTCCACCACTGCCCTGGGCGGCTGTGCCAGGGCTGGACAGCCCTTCCCATGAAGAAATGTTCCCAATATCCAACCTAAAATTCCCCTGGCACAACTTGAGGGTGTTTTTACTTGTTCTTTGAGAAAAGAGACCCACCCTGGCTGCCCCCTCCTGTCAGGGAGTTGTGGAGAGCCGGAAAGTCCCCTCTGAACCTCCTTTTCTCAGGCTGAGCCCCTTTCCCAGCTCCAGGTCATTCCCCAGCTCCGTTCCCTTCCCTGGACATTCATGAATATCCTACAGCTCATCCCCAACTCCATGCCCCTGTCCCACCCTGGGCAGGTCGGACTCTCGGCACGTGCCGGGGCTCACGGAGGAGCAAGAACCCCTCAACTCCATGTCCAGGGCGACTCCTCCCTGCCAGCAGCGTCATGCAATAAAGCCTGACTTAAAAGCCCCATAAACCCAGCAATTACGAGCCCCGGAATGATCTGAGGCAGGGCTGGAGCAGAGGCCTCCTGCCTTTGATGTTTATTGCCACAGCGGAGCAGATCGGAACAATGCCGGGCTCCGTGAGCCCTTCTTAGCGCTCGGAATTTCACATTTGTTTCCAATTTTACCAGTTGCCATTGTGGGCTTCCCTGCTGCCATTGTCTGAGGGGTGGCGGTTGTAATTTCTCCTTTGTGCTCCGTAATTCGGAGCAGCCCAGGCCGGGCAGGAACATCTGCATGGAGGGCCCTGCCCTCCTGCACCGGGCCGTGTTGGAAGGTCACCCTCCTCATAAACTTCGTTATCGCTGTTGGTTTTATTCATTATATTTGACATATTAAGCTTCTGTATCTTGGCATAAAGGACACAATATTGCAGCATATTGGCAAGCTCATTTGCTTTTCACAGCCAGTGTTGTGTCCAAATAGCAGTCCCTGGGGAGCAACACGTGGATATAGACTGCAGGAAAATGAGCCTCAGCAGCAGGTGGCCTTTTGCAGCCTAATGAACACGGCAATCTGTTACCAGCACGGCGAGGCTTTTCACCAGACAATTAGGCAACTAAGCATGTAATTATTCAGGCCAACAAGAAGAGCCTCTTCTCTAATTTCATCTTTTCATTGCTGTTTACTCACCCACACTCCCCTCATTAATGAGAGATTTTCCAGTCTATGCTAATTGGTTTCAATAACATTCATTTCAGTTGAAAGGGAGCGATCCTGTTAATTGGGAATCGAAGGCGTCTTTTCATTTCGAGTGCGTCCTGCCATGGAAATCTGAACACTCTCAACAGGTTCGGGCTAATGAAATTAAGTTACACAGCCACTGGTGGTGTAATAGAAATAAAGTAATTTATTTTCACTGGAGCATGTGCTATAGGTCCTGAGCAATTAATCCAGCTCGTTCGGGAGAGCCATCGGAGGAGGTGATTTGGAACAAACGAGGCTGCAGCTCCGGGGCTGCCGCTGCAATTCTCAGGGCGGTTTCCCAGCACAACCCAAAATGTTTAATGGGAACGAGAAGCATTTATGGAAGCACTAATTCTTTAAGAGCTGCTTGGGAAATAAAGAAGCAGAGCGCAGAGCTTGCCAGCCTGTTAAGCGTGAGGGTGGGTTAAAGCACCATAAAATAAATAAATGGGTGGTTCCCGGCTCTGAAATCGGAGCCCTGCTCGGGGCACGTGGTGCTGAGAGCGCTGTGAGCTGAAATCCAATTTCTCCAGTGCTCAGGAGCTGGAAGGCAAGAGGAAACTGGAGCCCAGGAGTCGAATATGTTTGGGGTTTTTCATTGACCATAAGTACGAGGGATTATCTTGAAGGAAAACTGAGATTCTCAATTACCGATGTAACTTCTGGTGTTCAGGCTGCGAGGAAAACTCCAGCTGCCTCTTTCCAGCTTTAGGCTTGGAACTGGGGGATTTTTAAGGTCCAACCCAGTGTAGGTTTAAGCCAACTCAGTGTAGGATTCTGGGATTCTGCCACAGATAAACCTCAGAACATCTGCAGGCAGCACTGAGGAGGAGGAGGCAGCTCGGAGGTGTCTGAGCGTCCTGGCCATGCCTGGCCTTGTCCTTGGCATGGAATCCCAGAATTGTTCGGGTTGGAAGGGACCTGCAGGATCATCCAGTTCCACCCTGCCACGGATCACCTTCCACTGCTCAGAGGTTGCTCGTCCTGGAGGGGGTGATCCCAGCTGCTGCGGGTCACTGCAGTGAGCATCAAATAATTAAAAATAAATTTACAGGCTGAGAACTACAGTCTCCAAGCAATGCCAGGGCTAAAGGGTGGCTTTCCATGTGGGAAAAATCAGGAAACTTTGAAAACTTCAGTGTGGAGGAGACCAAAGCTGGAGCGTGCCCGAATGCTCTCTGGGGCTGAACATGAGCCAAGGGCAGAGGGAGATAGAATTCTCAGCAAATTCAGATGTAATGATGTATTTTTGAAACATGATGCAGCATATATTTAAACTATCTTATGATCACCCAAAATATTTATGGACAACTGAATAAAAAGCACCCCAAACCCTGCATTTTCCTGACTTCATCAGCTTCCAAGGGAGACTTTCAGCTTTTCCCACCTTTTTTTTTTCCTGGCATTGAAGCAGCCTGATGAATTTGACCCAGGTGAAAGTGCAGCATGCAACTTTTGTTTTTATCCAACCTGATCGTGGGAGGTGCTGTTCCAGCCCTCCGTGGGTATCCCATCTTCTGGAATATTTGCTTGGAGGGAGGTGCCCGTTCTGCCAGCAGGAAGAGGAGCCCTGGCTCGTTGCAGTTGCCGGTCGTGTTTCATCTCGGGTTTATTTACCAGCATTTATGCCAGCGGGGGGGATGTAAATGCTAATGCCGCTTCTTTTAAAACCTGGCTTCCAAAACGCATAATAGGCAGAGCCTTATAAAATAATACTCTGCAGCCTGTTATGAATATTTCAAAGAATTATTTCTTTATTTTGCGCAGAGCTCATCGGGCTGACGTTTGATTCATGGCTGCACAAACGCACCTGGGGTTGCTAGGGTTACCCAATTTCATTCACCCGTGGATAGTTGAGATCTACATAATCCCATCAGGTCTTCCACTGCATTTCCAAGTGCTGTTGATGAATGGGGCCTTGCTCGGATGATGTGTCCATTTACATGTGATATATCTCACCAGTCCTGTCTTCGGGAATATTGCAGCTGATGAAATTTCCCATTATGTGCACACACAGAAAGCAGAGGTGTGTGGGTTTATTCTCAGTTTGAGCAGGCCCTGGAATTAGGAGCCGAGGAAGGTATTTTTTGCTGGAAACTCACTTTTTCTGCCCAAATTGAGAATTGTGACTGCAATACCAGACTTTGCTTTGGTCACAGCTCTCTGCAATCTCCTGGTTGCCACCAGCCCCTCACTTTGCTGAGCCAGAGCTTTCCAGTGACACCCTCATCCCCTCTGAATGGGAATATCCCAGGAAAAGTGAGCAGCTTTTCCAGCAGGAGTTGCAGCCCCCGGGAGGAATGGCCTGGGCTGGGCATTGTGACTCTCGGTGGTGACAGAAGCCAGGGGACAGCTGGGACGGGGGGGAGATGAACCACAGACACCACAAGGCCTGAGCTGTGCCCTCTCCTCCCCACCTCAGGAGGACATCAATTATACACAGCAGGTTAATTTCTGTGTTAGAGACCACAGCCAAGCCAAGGGTGCCTTTAATCTGAATTTACAGGGGCTCAACAGCAACCATCAACCTGGGGAGTTGGGAGACGAAGATCTTAACTCCACCAACCAGCCAAATCCAAATCCAAATCCTTCTTCCTGTGCCCCCTTTCCTCAGGAACCCAGCCCAAACCACATCACACAGCCTGGGGAGCGGTGGGACTGTGGTCTTGGTGGGACTGGGCTGGACTGGGAGGCTCCAGGGGCCCCTGGACTCCCCAGGAGCTGAACTGAAGGGTGGGTGCAGCCAGGGTGAGCATCCCTCACTGCTCAGGTGAGCATCCCTCACCGCCCAGTGCCCTGCGAGCCCTGCTGGGAGACAGTGGCACAGACCCTGCTTGCATAAAAAGGATGAAAATCACACAAATTTGAGGCAGGGAGCGAGAGTCCTAGGTTATTTATTCCCAGAGCAGACCCAGCCAGAGCCGATCTCCAAACCCAGAGAGTTTGTCCCAAATCTCCTCAGAGATCCGTCTGTGAGTGGAAGGAGGGAGCTGTTAGTGAGGCAGTCTGGGGCTGGAGCCTGCGCAGCCCTGCGAACCCTCGCTGTATTTCATCCTTTAAAAGCGATCGCTTTACCGAGCAAGCTGCTCACTACAATTATACAATGTTGTTCTTGGCCCCCAGCTACATTAAACATCCATTTTACAGCGTTTGCTGCGCTCCCCTGAAAGCCTGGCTGCCGAGGAGGGGCTTGTAAAGGGTTATACTGTAAAAAGGGACACGGGTTCCTCATTAACTTTATGGCTTTACTGCCTTGTTTTGGGGCACCTTCCCTTCCTCCCCCTCTGTGGCTGGTGGGGCTGAGTGCAGCTACTTTATCCATTGGCTGGGAATGTTCTCCAAGAGCATCCTCTGCTCCTGGCTGCAGAGCCCCTCCTAAGGTGGAGCCAGAGCCCCTCTTAAAGTGGGTCCAAAGCCCCTCCTAAAGGGAATCCAAAGCCCCTCCTAAAGCAGATCCAGAGCCCATCCTAAAGGAGATCCAAAGCCCCTCCTAAATGGGGATCCAAAGCCGCTCTTGAAGTGGATCCAAAGCCCATCCTAAAGTGGATTGAAAGCCCATCCTAAAGTGGATCCAAAGCCCCTCCTAAAGTGGATTGAAAGCCCATCCTAAAGTGGATTGAAAGCCCATCCTAAAGGGGATCCAAAGCCCCTCCTAAAGTGGATCCAAAGCCCCTCCTAAAGGGGATCCAAAGTCCCTCCTATCAAAGCCCCCAGGCTGGGCACAGAATCACGGAATCTCGGAATCCGAGTCACTGAGTGCTTTGCGTGGGAAGGGACCTCAAAGCCCACCCAGTGCCACCCCCTGCGGTGGGCAGGGACCCCTCCCACCATCCCAGGCTGCTCCCAGCCCCTTCCCAATCCTGAGCCGGGCTTCATCCCCGGCGGCTCCCCCGCTATCAGGGATAAGGCACCTCCGCAGCGGCGAGGGCAGAGCTCCCTCCAGAGCCGCCCGCCGCAGGATTTATGTTTCCCACACGTTCCCGGGCCAGCTGGACTTTTTTTACACCCCTGCGCATTATCGAGAGAGGCAGAGCAGCCGATTAAATCATGTTTGAACGTGCATAAAACCTGTCCTGGTTCCTGCGCAGCCGGGCCCTGCCTGCTGCTAATTATAGCCGCTAAAAAACCCGCCCGGCGCGGCGGAGCCCTCCCGGAGCAGACACCGTCTCGAGCTGTTGATTATTTAGCCCTATTATATATTGATAGCTTAGGATTTATTCCTGAGAGCGGAGCCCAATCGCTGGGGCTCGGCTGGCGCTGGGGAGCGGGCTCCGGGGCCGTTAGCCCGGGGTAATCTATCAGCGGAGGAGGAGGAGGAGGAGGAGGAGGGTGCTCCAGCAATTAGGCAGCAGCAATCCCGGCGATGGGCTATCGGCAGCATAATAGAGATAATGGCTTTTACTGGCCAGGCCGGGCTCGGGGCTGCTGGGGAAGCAGTGACATGAGATAAATAGAGGAACGCTCATTAAAAGCTGCTGCGAGCGCGGGCGCGCGGCACCGCGGTGTCTGGATGGAGCAGATCCTCCCGATATACGGGCGGATGTTGCAGGGAAACCTAGATGGCTGCGAGTTTAAGGGCAGACATTAAGCTGGTGTTTCTGACAGAATTAAGTTATTTCCAGCCCGATGTGTTTCTCATTACAGCCCCCCTCCCCTCCCCACCGTGCTATTTTTACCGCCTGCGCTGGGAGATGCTCTTCATTCCCCTCGAGTTTTCTGCCCCAAAATGCCAGGTCCTCCCCAAAACTCCCCTCTGCCAAGCACCAGCGCTGGCTGCAAGGTGGCAAGGGGCAGCTCGGGGCTGTGGGAAGCTCCACGTGCAAGGGGACATCGTCTCACACGGGTCAAACCTCCAGCACCCACCAGCAGCACCGGTCAGGCACCGATCTCGGCCCTCTGGGACCGGGACAGACCCAAGGACGGCTGGAGCTGGGCCAGGGGAGGTCAGGCTGGATTTAGGGAAAGGTTCTTCCCCGCGAGGGTGCTGGGCACGGCCCCGAGGCTGCCAGAGCTCCAGGAGGGTTTGGACACCGCGCCAGGGATGCCCAGGGTGGGGTTGTTGGGGGTCTCTGCAGGGACAGGAATTGGACCCCACGATCCTGTGGGTCCCTCCCAGCTCAGGAGATTCTGTGATTCTGCTCCATGAACCCCCTACAGCAATGGTGACCACCCTCTAAACCCCTTTCTTCACATTTATTACATTATTAGTCTTTCTCAACTCTTCTGATCCATTAAGGATTGGAAATCAGCACCAAATGCTGAACTTTGTATAAATCTCTTTGCATCATCTGTTCACACGAGGAGGGCTGAGCCTGGAACTGGGAAGTGGATTTTGAGGGAAGCAGCTCTCCCGAATGAGAATGTGCTTTACCTTCGTTAGTGTCTCACCCTTAAACAAAGACCCTGGGTACAATAATTAACAGGTGAATTATGAAGGAACCAGCTCACACCCAGGAATAAATGAATATTTTTACTACAAACCCTTTAAAGATGAGCGGGCAGCAAAATGTATAGATTAATCAAGTGTTCAGTAATAAATAAATTAATATACTGGTAATAAATTACCTCGTTTTCTCATCACCCAATTTATGAATCACTGGGTATCAGAGAAAAAATCCCTGTTGGAGTTGTGCTGAGGGAATTAATGGGAGCTGGGCACTGGGAGCGGCACAGGGCGAGCACCATCCCCTGGCAAACACCACGCACATCCCTCGTGTCTGAAAGGGTCCGGCCTGAAGATTTTCTCCTTCTGAATATTTCAGTTTGGCTGAATATAAATAAATCAGGCACTTCCAGACTCAGCAGGATCCGACCCGCTGCGATATTGCTCTGTCATCCTATTCCTGCCTGGCCTTCCTTCGCCATCGGCCCCGCTGCATCCTTGATGAGCTCTGTGCTCGCCGCTGGCCCGCGCAGATCCGGTTACCGGAACACCCAACGGCCACCGGGAGCTTCCCCAGGCACCAGTTTGGCCTCCCAGTGCCCAGGGAAGGCTGGGAGTGGGCCCATCCCAGCAGGGGCATCTTCGTTCCCGGCATCACCTCCTGCTTCCCCCACCCGCAATGGGATCAGATCCAAAGGGAGCCCAGGGGCTGCACGAGGCCAGGGGGCAGGGACTGTGTCCCTGGGGAGGGATTGCACCCCCTGGCATGGGCAAAATCCCACCCTATCCAGGCAGGTGAGGTGTTGGTGGATTTACTGTTCTCCGTAACGCACTGGGAGTCAGTGAGCAGGATCTGGGAATTGTGAGGGACTTAGTGGAACTTGAGGGGGTCAGACACAGAATCCCTGAATCAAAGAATCCCTGAACCCCTGAATCTCTGAATCCCAGAATACCTGAATCCCAGAATCCCTGAATCTCTGAATCCCTTTCCTGACCCTTTCCTGAACATCCCCAAAGAGACAATGAGCTGGAAGGAGCTGGGACACACTGGGATGAGCTGAGATGACCTGGGATGAGCTGGGAGGAGCTGGGATGAGCTGGGACACACTGAGGGGTGCTGGGATGTGCTGGGATGTGCTGGGATGAGCTGGGATGTGCTGATCAGCAAGGGTGAGCTGGGATGTGCTTGGAGATGATGCTGGTCTGTGCTTAGATCAGCTGGGACATCCTGGCACTTGCTGGGATGTTCTGGGATGTGCTGGGATGATCTGGGATGTGCTGGGATGAACTACGATGTACTGTGCTGATTTGGGACTTCCTGGCATTTGCTGGGATGGGCAGGGATGTGCTGGGATACTCTGGGATGAGCTGGGATGAACTCAGATGTACTGTGATGATCTGTCATGTCCTGACACATGCTGGGATGTGCTGGGATGATCTGGGATGTGCTGGGATGTGCTGGGATGTGCTGGGATGATCTGGGACATCCTGGCACATGCTGGGATGTTCAGAGATGTTCGCCACGGTGCTCAGCTCCCCGACCCACACCAGAGCCGGCTGCAAAGGGCACGGGCGTGGCTCTGTCCAAGCTTCCCCTTTCCCACCATCTCCTTATTCCCAGTCCTTCCCACGCACTCACAGGCACCAGGGTGTGACTGCCGCTCGCAGACCCCAGGCAAAGGGCGGGAAGCAGAAATTGGGCAGAGCACCTTCGTTTTGGGAGCTCCTACATCACCATCAATCCCAGCACATGAATTCCTTAGCAACAACAATTTTGGAATTGTTTCCAAGAACGTGCCTGAAGGTTTTTCCTGAATTTCTCTGCAGATCCACGGGATCAGGCTGCATTTCCCAGGCAGGCTGAGTTTTACTGGCGTGTTCTGCTCAGGAGAGGAGCGAATCCGATAGCGCTGCTCCGGGAGGAGGTATTGATCCCAGCGCCGAGAGTGCCCTGGCTCCGGGTGGATGAGGGAGGCAAAACGCAGATTGATTTTAGAAAGAGCTGCCAGGAAGGGCTGGGGCGGCTCAGGGATGGCAGAGGCACCCGGTTCATTCCTCAAATATTTGTCCACAACCATGGACACGGCTCCAGGGGAGGGATGAAGGTGGGGATGCTGAGATGTGTGGCCTGAGCATCCCTGGGGCTGATGGGGTCAGGGAAGGGGCTGATTCCACACATCCTGTGGTTCTTGGTGGGGCTGGAGCAGCTCCCTTGTCCCTGCTTGGGGTCTCCCACACCCCTCACTGCTGCAGGCCCAGGAGCTGGACTTGATCTTTTTGGGTCCAACTCGGGATTTTCTGTGATTCTGTGATTGATTCAGGGATTCTGTGATTCAGGGATCCAGGGATTCAGGGATTCTGTGATTCAGGGATCCAGGGATTCAGGGATTCTGTGATTCAGGGATCCAGGGATTCAGGGATTCTGTGATTCAGGAATTCAGGGATTCAGAGATTCAGGGATTCAGGGATTCAAGGATTCTGTGATTCAAGGATTCAGGAATTCTGGGATTCTGTGATTCAGGGATTCTGTGATCCAAGGATTCACAGATTCAGGGATTCAGAGATTCAGTGATCCAGGGATTCTGAGATTCAGGAATTCTGTAATTCTGTGATTCAGAGATTCAGGGGTTCAGGGATTCTGGGATTCAGGGATTGTATGATTCAAGGATTCAGGGATTCTGTGACTCAGAGACTCAGGGATTCAGGAATTCTGTGATTCAGAGATTCAGGTATCTGGGATTCAGAGATTCTGTGATTCATGGATTCTGTGTCTGACCCCCTCAAGTTCCGTTAAGCCCCTCACAATTCCCAATTCCTGCTCTTCTCCAGGCCCTGATCTTTCCTTTCTCCTCCTTCCATGGGTACTGCAGGCATTCCCAGGAGCAGGGGCCATACGAGACCCTGGCTTTGGGAACTGAAGCAGCTCCCACCATATTCCCTCAGCCACACGCTCATTACACTTCATTTGCATGTGCTAATTTCCATGTGCTAATTTCCAGTGCACACAGGAAACGTGGCCAGCAGGGCACCCTCAAAGCTCAGGTCTCCATCCCGTCCTCCCAAACTGCCGGGAATTCTCTGGCCAAGGGGACCGAAGAACCACGATGGACATAAAACCCAGGGGAAACAACAACAACAAAGCCGTGGCAGTTGTTAAAACGTCCTGTGTTTCTTTCCTGCATGAGGGAAACTATTTAAACTGGCACAAAATAAATTTAAGGAGCATATTCTTGGAATTACATAGTAAAATACCCCATACGTTTTGGCAGCGGCTAAACATATCCTTAATGGAATTCATATGGGGCCCGGAGTGATCACAATGTTTGGAGAGGAGCCAGATAGTAAGTAATTTAAACATCACAGGAAATTAAATTTTAGAATTCAATTTTGCATAAAGTTTTCTGTAATGAAAATGTCACACATAAATTATGAAGTCTGATTATATTCTTTTTTGACTTTTTAATAAAATAATAGAGGCACTTGACAGTCAAGAACAAATGCATATTTTATGTGAGGAGCATTACGTTAAAGCAACGTCCCGTGGAAATAATGGAACAGATGTTAACACTGCTCTATCAGTTATCAGGTGCTCTGTTCAACAGCTTCAAACACAAGTATTTATTAAAAATGCTAACGGGATTGTCTCCCAGGGTTATCTAATTGTGGGCTTAAAATGGAGGCCTTTAATGTAATTAATTATAGCTGGGGAATTATAGAGTTGGGCCATAATTTATTGGATGTGTGGATGTGTCCACATATAAATTATATGCTGCTGTTAATATAGAATTAATTCGGGGTGGGGGGAGAGGGACTTGGGTGAAAACACAAACTTGGTCATAACAGAGCCATAAATCAGAACTAATCCAGACTGCCCCTTCGTTTCTGTGGAGGGACTCGAGGCTGGCACGATTCAAACCTCGCCCACCCTGGGGAGCTTTGAGTCCCCGAGCTGGGCTGGGACCTGGGGGGGACACAGAGACAGCCCTGAGACCCTGAGACCCCGTTCCACTGCTGGTCCTGCAGGGTGGGCGATGGCCTGGTGGGAATCATGGTGGGCATTGCTGTGGGAATCATGGTGGGAATCACGGTGGACATCGTGGTGGGAATCATGGTGGACATCATGGTGGGCATTGCTGTGGGAATCATGGTGGGAATCGTGGTGGGAATCATGGTGGGAATCACGGTGGGAATCGTGGTGGGAATCATGGTGGGCATCATGGTGGGCATTGCTGTGGGAATCATGGTGGGCATCGTGGTGGGCATCGTGGAGGACTTTGTGGTGGGCATTGAAGTGGGAATCATGGTGGGAATCACGGTGGGAATCATGGTGGGCATTGCAGTGGGAATCATGGTGGGAATTGTGGTGGGAATCGTGGTGGACATTGTGGTGGGCATTGTGATGGGCATTGCACGGGCACCATGGTGGGCATCGTGGTGGACATCACAGTGGACACTGCATGGGCATCATGGTGGGCATTGCTGTGGTCATGNCATTGAAGTGGGAATCATGGTGGGAATCACGGTGGGCATCATGGTGGACATCATGGTGGGCATTGCTGTGGTCATGATGGTGGGAATTGTGGTGGGAATCATGATGGGAATCACGGTGGGAATCATGGTGGGCATTGCTGTGGGAATGATGGTGTGCATCGTGGTGGACATCGCAGTGGACATTGCATGGGCATCATGGTGGGAATTGTGGTGGGTGCTGCAGCAGGAATCACACTGGGGATCATGGAGGACGTCGTGGTGACCATTGCTGTGGTCATCGTGGTGGACACAGTGGTGGCCATTGCAGTGGGCATCATGCTGGATGTGGTGGTGGACGCTGCAGTCAGTGGGCATCGTGGTGGACACAGTGGTGGCCATTGCAGTGGACATGGCGGTGGCCATTGCAGCGGGGATCGCGGTGGACACTGTGGTGGCCATTGCAGCGGGCACTGCAGCAGGCGCCCTGTCCCGCTGTAACAGGCAGCCCTGCAAGAGCCACCAGAGGCAGCTTTAATCAGCAGAGCGGCATCGATCATCAGCAAAGCTGATTTTTGGCCAAGGACATCGCTCTGCAGCCTCGCTATAATAGCACCCGCTGGGCTTTGTGGGTTTGTCCATATCCTGACAAAGTCCTTGGTGGCTCTGTCCTCCCTGCAGCACCGGATGGGCGTTCTGGCCGGGGCTGGCACCCGGGGCTGGGTGGGGTCCTTGTCCTCCTCCTCACCTTGGGATCAAAGGGATGGGACATTTTCCCAGCTGGGAATGGTGGGAGGTATCAGGATGTGACCCCAGTGCTGGCTGTATCCCAAAAATTATCTTTGCACGGAGCAGATGGAGAGATATCTTCACTCCTAGCATGGAGATGTCCAAAAGCTGCATCCCTCTGACAGGGGATGTTAAAAAACCCAGCACAGCAGCCACAGGAGCTGACCTGGCCTCGAGGATGGCTGGAGATTCCAGTGGGAACGGGCCAAGGGTTTTCCTTGGGCTTCCCATTCTGTCCCACAGGCACCCCTGTCCCTAAGAGATCACAAATGTGCAGGGTACAGGCTGAGGCAAGGAAAAGAAATCGGTGATTTGCAGTTTGTGCTCCCAGCCAGTTCCCAGCCCCTCACTCCATCCTGGCTGGGATTGGGATGTGGGACGGGCAGTAGGGTTGGGGACACCTGCTCAGGGGTCGTGCAGGTGGCTGTCCCAGGAGCTCAGGCACGGGCTGGGTTTTGGGGCACAGGAACACCCCAGGGAGAGACCTCTGCTCCTCTCAGAGCTGCCCTGGAGATTCCCTGTCCCCTCCTGGGGTGGTCTTGGGACATGGGGTGTGTCCAGCATGAACCAGCCCTAAATGGTGACAAACCCCCTCTCCTGGGCTGGTGGCTGAGACATTTTGTCCCCATGAGAGGAGCAGGATCCCATTCCTGCTCCCACAGCACCGCCAAGCCGGGTGATCCCAGCTTTGGGACTATCCCCACGCTGAATCCTGTGTGAGGATATGCTGGTGGCATGTGTGGCATGTCCTGGGGCACTGCCACCCCCACGAGGATGTCCCCGGGGCACTGCCACCCCCACGAGGATGTCCCCGGGGCACTGCCATCCCCACCATGGGACCGGGATTCCTGCAGGGAGGACCCCCAGCTCCCCCACCCGCAACAGGCTGCAGCCTCCTCCTCGGAACACAGCAGGATTTGTTTGCTCGGATTTAAATGGGTAAATTATTTGAATTTCTCCACCCCCAGGTGAATGATTTAGATGGCCTTGACCCCGGGCTGACTGCAGGGATTAATGTGGGATAATGATTGCTGAGGCTATCATTGCAGCAGGCATCATTAATTATCCTTATTGATTGGAGCTTTCAAAGATAAAGCATTATGCTGACTGGAAAATACCCTCTTCCTGCAAGGTCAAGGCTAAAATAGGGCAGCTAAATAATTGCATTAACAAACAAAGAAATAAAAATAACCTCTCGCAGAGTTGTGTAATTAAGATCCAATTACAGCGTTCGGCCCTGCTGGCGGAGCGGCCCTGCCGTGTGTGGGGTGTGGGCTGGAGGATGGGGGATCTCACGGGACCCTGCCCGGTTCACCTGCAGCCCTGACAGGGGCTGGGATCCCTTGGAAATACTCCTGGGATGGGAATTAAAAGGGTCAGATGGAGAAAAGTGATAAATGGCCTCGAGTCCTTTTACATCACTTTGGGGTCAGGGAGCGGAGCCCGGAGCTGTCCCGGGGATGTCGCTGCTGCTGTCCCTCACTGCCCCTGTCCCCTCCTGCAGCGTCCCTGGCCACACTGAGCACCTGGCTGCTCCCGGGTTTGTCCTGCACCTCTGGGCACCCATTCCCCAAAAAGCTGTGGCTGCTCCACCCCTGGCAGTGTCCCAAGGCCAGGCTGGACGGGGCTGGAGCAGCCTGGGACAGCGGGAGGTGTCCCTGCCATGGCAGGGGTGGCCCTGGATGGGAATTAAGGTCCTCCCAACCCAAACCATTTGATGATTCTGTGATCCCAGAAATCATCCCAGGAGAAATCATCCAAATCCAACCCTTAAACCACCTTGGGCGGGAGGAGGGCACGCCTTGGTCTCTGGTTCCTTGGTGCTGTGTGAGAGGGGAGATCCCATCTCCTGCAGCTCCCATGAGCTTCAGAGTCTCCTCAGTGTTTGGGGAGAGCCAGGAGGGCTAAAACCCTATAAATACACCTGATGTCAGAGTTCTAAAAACCCCAGAAGTGGCTTTGGTTCAGTGCAGGTGACTCCTGGCCCTGTCACCCCTCTGGCACAGCCGGCTGGGAATTACCACTGCTCTTTGAGGGATATCTGCCTAGAGGTCCCTGTTTATTTTGTGTTTTGTCATGAGCTCCGCTGCCTGATAGGATGTGATGGGAGGTTGTGAAGTGCGTTTCCAACTGAAACATTTTTTTGACATCCATTTAATTAGAATTATTTTAATTCCACCATTTGTCATTAGGGAAGCAGACGATCTGGCACGCGCTCCAGCAGCCCTCCTGCTCCCCATCATTAGGAATTCTTAAACCAATAAAATAATTTATTTAAACGCGAATATCAATTTCCATTTAAGGAATTCTGCAGCTTGGGTTTGAGCTGAGGGAGCCCAGTCTGTATCAGCAGGGAAAGATCATCTCCCATCATGGAAAATTGCTCAGGACTGGGGTTATTCATCCCTTACAATGGGATTCATGGAGGCCACATTCCCGAGGATGGAGCGTGGGGTTGAGCCCTGCCAGGGGGAGGTTTCTCGGGATCAGAACCAGCTCCTCAGGATGTTTCCCCACTGCTGGAAAAGGGATGGGAACCGGAGCATCGGGCACAGGAAATGAGGTGCGTGCTGGGGAGCTGCCCATCCTCTGCCCTCTGACACCCAAGCGAGGGATCCCACTCTGGTCCCTGGCACAGGATCAAGTTCATTCCATGTGCAGAGTCCTCCCAGAGCCCTGCAGGAGCTCACAGAGGAGCTGCAGGGGCCTGAGCTCACACCCTGGAAGGATCAAAGCTCTGGTTCCTCCTGGTGCAGGTTTAACCTCAGGGATTAACAGAGGAGACAGAACAGTTTTGATTTCCAGCTGAGGCGATCCAGAAGCGCGGGAAGATGAACCTGTCGTGGTGACAGTGGGAGCAGCCAGGGCTGGGTCCTGCTCCTCGGTGCCATGGGGTCACCGCTGGCTCGGGCTGGGAGCAGCAGGAGCCGTGCTGGCCACGGGCCAGCGCCCACGGCAGGGTGGCATCGGCGCCGAGCTGCCCTGACAGCTTCATTAGCCAGGGACAACCTTTGCAGAGTTAGAGATGTCACGTTGGGTAATTAATACACCCCCAGATATGCAGATTTCCCTGGGCTTGTCGGGCAGAATACCCCAGCGAGCAGCACGGCGTGAGCTGGGGGGGGATTTATCCACAAGAATTGTGCTGTTTTTCAGAGTTTTCACTCATTATAGGTTGCAAAAGGGGGGAAAACTGTGAAAAGGCAACTCCGGGAGCAAAAAGAGTTTGCATTATTGTTCACCCTGTGAAAAGCAAGGTGCAGGATGTAAAGCACCGGGGGAAAGCTGCCGACAATAGACCCCATGGCAACAACAACTTCTAAGGGGGAGCGGGTGCCTGCGCATCCCACTGCCCAGTCCTTGATGTCGCTGTTCCAGCCCCGCCAGCCGGGCGGCCCCGTGGGGACAAAGGCCCCCTGCTGCCCGCCAGACAAAGGCGGCTCCTTCCCCGGCACAAAGCGCCCGGCACGGGGGGTGCCACCGGCACGGGGGGTGCCACAGGCACAGCGACGCGGCTGCACCCACACGGGGGGCTGGGCAGGAGCAGGGCGCTGCGGGCTGCTGGGGTGCACGGGAGCCCGTGCGGGTCCTGTCCCTGTTAGAACGGCCCAGGGTGCTCATCAGGGACCCTTCCCTGTTGGCAAAGTCCATGGTGCCCATTGGGATCCCATCCCTGTTAGGAAAGCCCATGGTGCCACTGGGGTCCTGTCCCAGTTAGAATGGCCCAGGGTGCTCATCAAGGACCTTTCCCTGTTGGCAAAGTCCACGGTGCTCGTTGAGATCCTGTCCCAATTGTCAGGGCCCATGGTACCATTGGGATCCCATCCCAGCTGGCACAGCCCGTGGTGCCCATTGGGATCCCATCCCTGTTGGCACAGCCCGTGATACCCATTGGGATCCCATCCCTGTTTGCACAGCCCATGGTGCCCACTGGCATCCCATCCGGAGCTGGCACAGCCCGTGGTGCCCATTGGGATCCCATCCCAGCTGGCACAGCCCGTGGTGCCATTGGGATCCCGTCCCTGTTTGCACAGCCCGTGGTGCCATTGGGATCCCATCCCTGTTTGCAGAGCCCATGGTGCCCATTGGGATCCCATCCGAGCTGGCACAGCCCGTGGTGCCCATTGGGATCCCATCCCTGTTTGCACAGCCCATGGTGCCCACTGGGATCCCATCCGAGCTGGCACAGCCCGTGGTGCCCATTGGGATCCCATCCCAGCTGGCACAGCCCGTGGTGCCATTGGGATCCCACCCCAGTTGGCACAGCCCATGGTGCCATTGGGATCCCGTCCCTGTTTGCACAGCCCGTGGTGCCATTGGGATCCCATCCCTGTTTGCAGAGCCCATGGTGCCCATTGGGATCCCATCCGAGCTGGCACAGCCCGTGGTGCCCATTGGGATCCCATCCCTGTTTGCACAGCCCATGGTGCCCACTGGGATCCCATCCGAGCTGGCACAGCCCGTGGTGCCCATTGGGATCCCATCCCAGCTGGCACAGCCCGTGGTGCCATTGGGATCCCGTCCCTGTTTGCACAGCCCGTGGTGCCCATTGGGATCCCATCCCTGTTTGCACAGCCCGTGGTGCCATTGGGATCCCGTCCCTGTTTGCACAGCCCGTGGTGCCCATTGGGATCCCATCCCAGCTGGCACAGCCCGTGGTGCCATTGGGATCCCGTCCCTGTTTGCACAGCCCGTGGTGCCCATTGGGATCCCACCCCAGCTGTCAGGGCCCGAGGTGCCCATTGGGATCCCACCCCAGCTGGCACAGCCCGTGACCAGCAGCCCGGTGACATCACCCTCAGCATCCCGAGCAAAGGCACAGCCAATCCCTCACTCGCTGCCCCCATCTCCTCCCCTCCTCCCCTGTAGGATCTATTTTTGGCTTTTGGGGCCCTGCTGGTGCCTCTCCCCCTCTTTGTCACCGAGCACAAACCGCGGGGTTCAAACCACGTTTCCCTCGCTGCATTAGCGAGGAGCGGAGTAATTTTAACTCAATTTTTACATGCAAAGGTCACCATTAAAAAGTCATCATTCAGCTGCTCCCAGGGCTGGGTCCTGCCTGCGCTGTCATTAGAGCAGAACTTCAGGAGGTTCTGCCTGGAACGAGCGGGTATTTTTAGCTGACAGTATCACAGAGGGAGCTGGGGGTGCGTGGGGAGATAAGGGCACGGTTTAGATTTCTGCCTTTACGCTCCCTGTCACATTCGAAAAAATAAATCATAATTTTGATTTTCCACGTCCCTGAGGGAGAGATTGACAAGAGCATCCAGCGCTGGTAATTGGATCATTCCTCTGGGAAAGTTGGCTCCTCCGCTGAAATCCTTACATGCTCTGAGGAAAATTGCTCTCAATGTTATTGAAAATATTTTAGGAGACTGAAGATTCTGGGGCCTTTCCAATTCGAGTGCTCGGGTCGGTCATGCCAAAGGAAGACAATAATGGGAACCAAATCTGGAGAGCATTGCACTTAATTGGAGCCCGATCCTGCGAGCTCGGAAGGCCCAGGACCCCCCGGGGGCTCTGAGCCCTCCTCTGGTGGGGACTCGCAGGAAGGAGCCAGAATAGATGCCTGAAATAAATTATTGAAAATCTTTGGGTTTTTCTTTTTTTTATGATAATGAAAAATTCAAGTGTTTTGACATGGGTAAGTGCTGCAGAGCGGGGCTGCGAGAAGCTGGTGCAAAGCCTGTCCTGCACGATCCTTTCCCCTGCTGCTGCAGGATTTTGGGGACGCAGCTTTGGGATGTGTTTGGGCAGCCCCTGTTTGCCATCAGGATGAGGAGGCTCCTTGCAGAGATGCTCTGTCATCCTCACCCTCCATCTGGAGGAGGCTGGAACCAGCTGGGAGTCAGGTTCTGCTCCCAGGGAACGAGGAACAGGACAAGAAACAACCTCAAGTTGTGCCAGGGGAGGTTTAGGTTGGATATGGGGGAAAATTTCCTCCTGGAAATTGGGGAATTTCTTCCTTGTCACGGCCTGGTACAGGGCAATGATGGAATCCCCATCCGTGGAGGGATTTACCAGGCCAGGATTCTGGGATTTTGCAGGCTCCTGGCAGGATGGGCACTGTGGGGGCCGTGCTGGGGACTCTCTGTCATTCCCTGAGGAAGCGCTGGTGCCCTGCACGGTTTTACCCGGCTCACTTGTGGAGGACACAGCTAAAAGGGAAGGGTTTGATGAGATAAAGCTTTCCCTGCCTTCCTCATAAATTAATTGCACAGTTTAATAAACTAACAGGTGGTTCCACTTCAGAGCGAGCAGATGTTCCCCTGAATGAGCCGAATGCCCCCTCGCCATCCCCTTGTCCCCCAGCTATTCCCTCCTTTCCAGCTTCCCCTCTCTCCTCACCTCTTCCCTGTCCCCCTTCCCCTCTCCCTGATTTGTGAGCAGCTCCAACACGAAGGGTTTTGTCTGGGCTCTATGAATATTGATGCTGATTTGAGTTCTGTTTGTGACTTTCTGTGCTTCCTGGGAGCTTCCCTTCTCCCGGGCTCCGGCGGCTCCTCCATCCCGGTTTATTCCGCGGAGTTTTCGGGAGGCAGCCCCGTTTGTTAGAGCTGCCTCTCGCCTGCACATTTGTCTTGGATTATCTCCCGAGGAGAAGACGATAAGTACTTACACAAACCCACGCCGAAATTAAACACACAAAACAAATGAGCCTGGCGTGTTCACATTCTTTCATTTCCAGGGATAATGCCCGGGAGGAAACACTTGTGTGACCGCAGCTGGAGGAGGGGTCGGGAGCCCCGGGAGGATTCGGGCTGCCCTCTTTAGAGGAACGCTCTCCTCTCCTTCCCATATGGAGGGGGAAATGACAGCCCTGCTAACGGCTGGGGCACGGCTGGGCACCGGAGGGAAGGAGGAGGTAGCCGGGGATGGAGGGGAGCCTGGAAAATAATAATGGGAAATGTTTTGATAAGAAGCGTTGTGGTCTTAGACAAATATTCCGAAACTTCTGGAGCCCATTTCTGCCTAGATTGAACCCAGATGAGAGCGAGCTGCTCGCACGGGCTGGAATGCGCCTCCAACAGACACCCAGCTCCCCGGGCTGGGGACCCGGCGGGGAGCGTGGGGCAGCCCTGGGTGGCTCATCCGCCCCTCGTCTCCTCCAGAGCCCCAGACATCCCTGTCCGGTCACAGCCGAGCGTTCCCGCTCCCCTGGGAACCCCTGGCTGTCACTCACATCCCTCCTGGGGTGAAAGGAGAGGCCTCAAACAGGGGCACGCTCCGTGAATGGCACAGGGAAAGCACCTTGAGCTTGTCCAAGGCTGGAGAGGGCTCAGCCTGCAGAGCCTGGCACCTCGCTGTGCCTTGGAGAGCACCTAACCCAGAGCAGCCGAGCATTTCCACCTCTCCCTCAACCCCCTTTCCTTTTCCTCCTCCTCCTCTAGCAGGCACCACCACTGAAATCTCCCTCACGCCCCTCCTGAGCTGCTTCTGGTGTCGAGGAACAAGCAGCAATAAAAAATGCTAAACACGAATCACTGATTTCCTCCTGGAAGCTCCAAGTGTGATCCTGTGTTTGTTCTCCCCGGAGCATCCAGCCCTGTGCCTGGAGGGCCACAGCACCGCTCCCTGCTGGGCTCTGGCTCTTCACCTCCGCACAGGCAGTGCCTGGGACTCGCAGTTTTGTTACAAAAGTCACCAGGAGAATCCAGTGGCACTGGATAAAATCCATTCCTTTGTCAGCAGTCACTGCTGGCTTCTGCCATCAGCCTCTGCAGTGTTTGGGAAGGATGAACTCCAATCATTGGAGCACTCCGGCCATTTCTTTGCTCCATCCGAGGAAAGGATCGTCCAGCCTGGCACAGCTGCCCAGGGCAGTGATGGAGCCTCCATTCCCGGAAGGATTTAACAGCCCTGGGGATGTGGCACTTGGGGACGAGGCTCAGCAGTGGCCTTGGCAGCACTGGGGGAATGCTTGAACTCGATCTTAGATTTTTCCAACCTATACAATTCCATGATTTTGTGATTTTGTGGGCTGCTGTCAGCCCCAGAGGCCTGGGCTTGTTGCACAAACAGCGCTGGCTGATGCAGAGCAGCTCCTGGAGAGCATCGATAGCGATCGGCAACAGCAGGGATGAGCTGGGGACGTGTCGTTCCCATCCAGCAGGAATAATCTTCAAAGTCCTGCTGGGGAGCCTTTGGACGGCAGCGGAGTTTTCCCCGCTGTAAGTGGGATGCGAAAGAATTAACTGAAGTTGGAATGTTATTGTTTGTGTCAGACTCTGTTAACCACGTTAAAACTATATATAATACTTCAATTTCCTATGTCAAAACTCTCTAATGGGCAATATTCCGAAATCAAAGTCTTATGGAGCGGTTAATCTTCCGCACGGACAACGCCAAGTTTAAATCCAGTCCAAATGCCACTTCTCAGTCACAGCTTTAAAGGATTATAAATGATTATAATGGTATTTGTCTACTTGCCTGATACATAAGTTCACGTCAATGTTATCTCCAGAATTGACATTCGGTTTCATCTCGGAGGTGAGAGAATAAACTGTTGACTACCAGCTTCAGAGAGGAAAATGGATTAGCTCTAATGTAATTAGGGCTCCATTCACAGATGATTATTTTCGGCGGGCGCACAAACGGCGCTGATAAGGAGTGCGCTCGGCAGGGGCGGCCGGGGGAGGCTGGGCTGGATTTGTTCCTTATCCTGCTCAGGGTGCTGGGTCCCCGTGGGCAGCTGGGTCCCCGTGAGCCACTGGGTCCCCGTGAGCCACTGGGTCCCCGTGGGCAGCTGGGTCCCCATGGGCAGCTGGGTCCCCATGAGCTGCTGGGTCCCTGTGAGCTGCTGGGTCCCTGTAAGCAGCGGGGTCCCCGTGTGCAGCTGGGTCCCCGTGAGCCGCTGGGTCCCCATGAGCAGCTGGGTCCCTGTGAGCTGCTGGGTCCCCGTGAGCCACTGGGTTCCTGTAAGCCACTGGGTCCCCATGAGCTGCTGGGTCCCCAGGAGCAGCTGGGTCCCTCTGAGCCGCTGGGTCCCTATGAGCCACTGGGTCCCCATGAGCAGCTGGGTCCCTGTGAGCCACTGGGTCCCCGTGGGCCACTGGGTCCCCGTGGGCGGCTGGGTCCCTGTGGGCAGCTCCTGTTCCAGACCCACATGGTGTTTGTGCAGTGCCCAGAGGCAGCCCGGGCTCCAGCAGCTGAATTTCCATGATTTCCGTGTGGATGGGGATGGAGGTTTGCTGCCAGGCCCCCCCCCGACAGGACAGCTCTGGTGGCACAGAGGCTCTGCTTGGGTGGCTCCCGTTTTCCTGGGTCCTGTCCCAGTGTGCCAACACCAACATCAACACCAAAGCCAACATCAATGCCAATTCCAACACCAACACCAATGCCAAAATCAACACCAACACCAAAACCAACATCAACACCAATGCCAATTCCAACACCAACACCAATGCCAAAATCAACACCAAAACTGAAATCAACACCAAAATCAATACCAATGTCAAACACCAAAATCAACACCAATTCCAACACCAATGCCAAAATCAACACCAAAACCAACACCAAAACCAAAATCAACACCAAAATCAACACCAATGTCAACATCAACACCAAAGCCAGAATCAACACCAAAGTCAACACCAATGTCAATACCAACACCAATTCCAACACCAAAACCAATGCCCAACATCAATGCCAAAATCAACATCAATGCCAAATCAACACCAGTGTCAACATCGAAGCCACGGTCAATGCCAGCACCTCCACCGCCACCAGGATGGCTTCCTCCATCTCAAGGTTTTTAACTCCTTCCAGCTCTCCAAACTTTACAACTACAGCCCCTGCGCCTTTTTAATCTGTTATTTGTCTGTGTGACTTTTTAGCTCTTAAAAGTACATGAAAGAATAAGGATTGTCCCCGAGGACGATGGAACAATGGGAAACAGCGACGATTTAATGAAAATAAAAAAATTAAGCTGTATGCACTGGTGCTCATACAAATGATTTGTGAACGGCATGAAAGATTTCACATTATTTTCAAAAAAAAAGCACAAAACCCTTTTCTTTCGCGTTAAAAACTCAATTTAATTTTAAGTCACATGATAAATCGGTGGCAAATCAAACTTTATTATGAATTCATGAACGCAGTTTAACGCTATTGTTCTTTATGCCCTTTGTGCTTCGAAGACAGTCCCTTCTGTTATTTTTTAATGAGATGCCCTGTGGTGTCCCCGGCCCGCGGGTGCCAGCGGGGTCTGGTGGCACCAGAACCGTGCTCCATGTCCAGCAGGATGAGTTCCGGGATCTCTGGCTGTGGAAGAGCTTCTGCTGCCTTCCCACCCCTGGCTGGGCAGGAAAGACCCTCGTGTGGAGAACTGCGGGGGAATTACGGAGCGGGGATTATTTTCCGCAGACAATGGCAGCTCCGAGGATGGATGTCAGCGCGGCGACGCTCCGGTGCCTCGGCAGCCCTGGCAGCTGGATCGTGGCCCAGCCAGCCCGGCCTCCAAGCCGGGCTCCAGGGAGCCAGCCCAGAAAAGGCCGAGACGTCTCGGTTTGGGCACTGGATTGTTCTGTTCCGCCTCAGCCTGGCCAAGTCCTCCTCATCCCCCCTGCCACCCTCGGCAAGGGGAGCTCAAGGACAGGGCTGAGAAGTTTGTCCCCATCCCCTCACCGCTGTCACCATGTCCCTGCCACGGAGCCACCACAGGCGGTGACACCTGCACATCCAATGTTCACCGGCTGTGAAGAACATTAAAACTCCCACTCCTCTGAAGGATTTACGGGAGCCATCGCGTCAGCTTTTTGACAGAATAAAAAACAGACAGATAAAAATTATTAAATCCATGGCAGGGATTAAATAGATCTGTGCAAACAACAGAAATGCAATTTGTAGCTGAAATGTCTGTGTGCACTCTGGGTGTTTCTGCAGGGAAAGAATGCCCAGTCCTGGACACAGCCCCAGCTCCTGCACTGGGCCGAGATTCCTTGCAGATACTTTGGCAGTAAAATAACCACAGTCACTTAGAAAAACTTCTCCTCTTCTTGCTGGATAACCCCCTAAATTTAGAAGAATTTCAGATGGACAAATTAAAAAGTACATTTGAGATAAAATACACAGTCAGAGGCAGATTTGAACTCCAGATCTAACTCCAAAACCACTTGCAGCTTGACATGGCACAGTGATTTAGTGTGCTCATGATTATATCCTGTAGGTAGCAGCTCTGCAAGTGGGAAATAATTCAGGCAGGGATGTGGGAAGGGAATAACTTTTCTTCTGAGTGCGGGACTTCAAGAGCAGCCGCACAAAGCCGAAGCCCCACAGCTTCCAGTACTTGAAGGGGGCTTATAGAAAAAAAAGGAAAGCAAGTTTTTATATAAGGCAGAGAGTGATAGGATGAGAGGGAATGGCCTTGAAATAAAGGAAGTGAGATTTGGATTAAATGTCAGAGAAATTCCTCCCTGGGAGGGTGAGGAGAGGCTGGGCTGGAATTCCCAGAGCAGCTGTGGCTGCCCCTGGATCCCTGGAATGTCCCAGGCCAGGCTGGACGGGGCTTGGAGCAGCCTGGGACAGTGGGAGGTGTTCCTGCCATGGCAGGGGTGGGATGGGATGGGATTTAAGGTCCTTCCAACCCAAACCAGTCTGGGATTCTGGGATTCTGAGCAATTCCAGAAGCAAATCCATTGGGGGCTGCTCCTTGGGATGGAGGTGCAGGTCCCTGTTGAACCCCTCCAGCTCCTGGGATGAAACCTCTGCCCAGGGACTGTGGGGCATTAAACAATTAACCAGCAGAGCGCAGGGTGATGATGATGATGATGCCAATGATGATGTGCCTTTGGGATCCTGACCCCTCAGAGATTTTTTTCTCTATTGTGCACTGAAAGTGATAAAACCATACATAAAATAAACTCTCCTGCCCCTTCCTCCGTGCACCAGGAAAGGTTCTGTGAAGGCCCTTCCCAAACAGCCTGTCCCACCTTCTCAGATTTAATGATAAAAACTCTTGAAACACAATAGTCCTTCCCATGCAGGGCTCATTTTCTAATTGAGTTTTGATATGGATACGCACCCAGGAGACCCCCGGCTGCCGCACACGACAGATGGAGGGACCGAGCCCTCGCTCCCCTCTCCCCGAAGCGAAGGCACAGCAGGAGGATGTGTCAGATGTCCGGGCTCAGCTCTCCAGCCCCGCCTGCCCAGAGGAGTGGAGCTTTTTTTGGGTAAAATGGAGTGGCCCTGAATGTCCCCGCCGTGGCCAAGGGGGCAGAGTGGGGGTTCCTGGGCACTGCAGCGCCCGCTCCTCCCCAGGAATGGTGTCCTCAAGCCTTGGTGAGTGACGTGTCAGCGACATTTCCCCACCCAGTTAGGCTGCATGGGCAAAATTACTTCTGAGAAAAGGTTCAGACACTGAATTAGAAGCTGAGCCAAGCGAGGCGAGGAGTCCCCGGCTCGCGCCGGCGCGGTGCCGGTGGGCAGCGCATCCAGGGGGGGATGACACCCCGGTGATGAATTACTCACTGCGCTAACACTGCCCAGCTGGAGCGGCTGGAGCAAGCCTTAATTTACTATTTATAAACCTCTGCAGCTGTATTTTGCTAGGCAGAGCAGCTGGCCGGTGGCGGGAGTGTGAAGGAGGGGATGTTAACAGGTTGGCTGGCCGGGCTCTGGAGAGCGTTTGCAGCGGCGCAGGGAAGGGGTTCATGTGCAGGACAGCTCTGAAAGCCTCCTGCAGCCAGGCCGGGGCTGCAGACCCCCGGGGCCGGGCTGGAGAGGGGGAGCTGGACTTTTACTGGGTGAAGAGGATATTCCTGTGATGGTTCTGGTGAGAAAACAGCTCCGGAAGGCCGAGCCCAGGGCTGGGGGTGCCAGCCTGGTACCTGCAGTGTGAATGGGGGAAACCTCTCATTTTACACCCTCACTGTCCTGCTGAACCCCGGCCTGGGCAGGACCCCCATCCTGCTCCTGCTCTCCCACCCCAGCAGGGACTCCTGGAACTGGGAGCTCCCCCACAGCTCAGCTGCCCCACTGGGGAAAACCCCACAGAAAACTGGGAAAACCTCACAGAAAACCAGGAAAACCCCACAGAAAACTGGGAAAACCTCACAGAAAACCAGGAAAACCCCACAGAAAACTGGGAAAACCTCACAGAAAACCAGGAAAACCCCACAGAAAACTGGGAAAACCCCACAGAAAACTGGGAAAACCCCACAGAAAACCAGCAAAATGGAGTAAAAAACGAGGCAAACCCCATCCCCAGCGCTTCCCCGGGTCAGACCCACCCAAGGGTGTGCAGTTGCCGAGATCCGTGCTGGGTGACACCTCCCCACGCTCTGCATAGGCTGCTCCCTCCACCGCTAATGCAAACATTTAATTTTGATGATTTATGGCACAGCTATAAAAAAACTCTGGATTATGCTTCGGAGTCAAGGTCTCAGCTCCAGAGCACATTTTTATAGAGTCAGCATCTCTGTTTTTAAAAGTTATTCCTCAATATTAAATGTGACTTCTTTTTTTCAGCGAGTCAATAAAATCCCTTTAGAGCAGATAATAAACCCATTTCTTCTGGGCTGGCTATTGTTTCTAGCCTGGGTCATATCCTGGAGCTTTTGAGACTGTGCTTTGGCCTCTCTGATGAGGAATTTTGAGTTCAAACCCTCTCAGGCACTGCCCGAGCAGGAACAGATCCCCAAACCAAGCCAGGCTCTGCTCCTCAGAGCAGTGTGGTTTGCAGAAGAAATCATCAAGGTTTGGCATCAGAAGTTCTCCAAGTTCTGATCCCTCTCCCCTGGCTGCTCCTGGGTCTCAAACCACGCCCAGCCCAAGGAGCAGCAGGAGAGGGGGAGTTATGGACTGAGGGGTCCTGCCTTGCCGGGGCTGAGCCTGACCCTGCAGCTGCTGGGGCTCATCCTCGTCCCTGTCCCATCCTGGTCCCAGGGCATCCCCGGTCCATCCTCATCCCATCCCATCCCATCCCATCCCATCCCATTTCCCTGTTAAGGTTCTACTCCCATCCCTGTCCCATCCTCATCCCATCTGCAGCCCATCCTCATCCCATCCCATCCCATCCCATCCCATCCCATCCCATCCCATCCCATCCCATCCCATCCCATCCCATCCCATCCCATCCCATCCCATCCCATCCCCTCTCCAACACTCCCCCATCCCCTCTCCGCCGTCCCTGGCAGCAGAGCTGTGCTGGGAACGGGGCTGGGATGGAGCCCAGAGCTCCCAGCCCCGGGATCCTGGCCCTGGAGCGCAGGGAGATGCCCACGGAGGGGGTGGTTGGTTCCAGTCCCCGCAGGAGACAATCCCACGTCTGGGAGCGGATGGGATCCCCACGGAAGTGCTGCACAATGAAACCCAGCTCCTGCCTCGAAGGGCAGACAAGTGTTTTATGTTTTTACAGCTCTCAGAATTACCCCGTAATCTTATTTATTTTCTAATACAAGTTCCTGTGGAAAAGGGTATCACAAGATAAATAGAAATTAACTGATTATGAGGATTGTCATTCTTTAAGTACATATTTATCAGGCCATTTGCTCATTCTCTTCTAATATCTTGACATAAGAGTGTCAAATTAAACACTCCCCAGATTAGGATAATACCCAGCACTTTTGTAGCTCTCCTATCTGATTTGCAAAGCTTTCTTCTCCACAAATGCACTTGAAGTTGGTGCTTTACAGGCCTTGATAGAATTCATTTCAGGATTAATAAGCCTTCTCTGAACCATTTAACAAAATCTCTGCAGCATCCTCGTCTTGAATGGGGAATAGATTCCAGAGAGCGCTTTAATTAATTTGTCTAATTAACGGGGGGAAATGGAAGTTGGTTCTTTGCTGGTTCACGTTCACAGCGGCGAACGTCAGCGGAGCTGCAGGGGCGGCCCAGCGCCGGCTCCCAGCACGCGGGGTTATCTGGGGGGGTTCAGCCGCACACGGAATTCGGCGTCGGGGCCGCGTCGGGCTCTAATTACTTCTGCCACGTTGCCTTTGTGCAGCCATTCATCCCCAGCCCGTCCTTATCTTGTCATCCCCCGGTGTCATTAGCGACGTCCGAGTGCATTAGTGACCGAAGGCAGGTTGGGCGGGCGGCGATTAGAGCGGCGGGGCCTGAGTGATGTTTGAAATATGGGAATTGTGCTGCTCCTTTCTATCCAAACAGGAGAGGGAGGCGTCGGCGGCCAGCCCGGCGCTGCTCCGAGGGGGAAACACTCCCCGCTTCGCTGGCCTTGTGGTGGCTTTCCCAATTAACCTCCCGCTAGCGGTGTCTGCTGAAACGGGACACGCGGTGCCAGGGCTGCAGAGCGGTGTTTGAACAGGGAAAGTGCTTGGGAAAGAAGAGTCTGACCCCCTCACGGCTCCCTAAAAGCGGCTTCTGCTGCTCCCAGGGCGTTCTTGTACAACCAAACACCTCCAAACGTGTCCCCAACTTTGCCATGTGTGTCACTGGATTCCAGAATGGGTGGGAGAACCTTAAATCCCATCCAGTGCCATGGTAGGGACACCTCCCACTGTGCCAGGCTGCTCCAATCCCGTCCAGCCTGGCCTTGGGCACTGCCAGGGATCCAGGGGCAGCCACAGCTTCTCCAGGGCCTCCCCACCCTCACAGGGAGGAATCTCCTCCCAAAATCCTGTAAAATCCTGCTCTCCATCACTTTGAAGCCATCCATGTGCAGCTGTGCCAAGCCCTGCTCAGCTCAGCATCCTCTCCAAGAGGTGTGGTGGTTGAGGAGGAGGCACCAAGAGCTGGGCATGGACAGGAGCTCAGGGGACAGCACTGGCTGAGCAACCCCACCAGGAAACGGAGATTTCCAGGCTGAAGGATGTCCCTTATCCAGAACAAACCTGTGGAGTGTCTGTGGAGAGAGTTTGTGGTGTTTCTGTGGTGGGAATGTCCTGCAGCATCCGTACGGACACCAGGGAGCGTCGGGGAGGAAGGAAAGCAGCCTTGGGGGCTTTGGATCAGCTCGGATTTATGGAAAGGATTCTGTCCCATGGCTGCCCATGTACAGAGTATTCTCCTGCCCCGAACTCCCACTGAAATCCCTGCAGGAGGAGTTGTGTGCTCCTGCCCGGCTCCCACGGCAAATTAAATCAAATACTCGGACAATTAGTACAACCCTCATGTCAAGGGAACAGCCTCCAGACACGGCAAACGCACGGCATGTTTGATAGATCTGAAAAATCTTTATGGCCGAGATATTTTACACGGAGCCACATTGATTTCCCGTCCATGTTTTTTATATCGGCGTGTGTAACACCAGCCCGGCAAGGAATACAATAAATACCAGCGGTGATTTATCCAAATGGCATTCAGCAGGCACTTTGCAGTCACTCAGTTCATAGCCCCAGCATAAATAAATCAACAGGAAAACAAAAGCCGGCACGTAAATCCATGTACAACCTGCACCCTGCTCGGGATGGAAAATCCGAGGGGAAAACGGAGCCGGCACGAGCTGCTCCTGCTGGAGGAGCTGCACACCTGGCTCCTCTTGCTCAGCTAAGAATTCACTTTTCTCCTTTCATTACATTTTGCAAAGATATTGCAGAGTTTCCCCTGCCAGTCCTGATTAGCCCACGCGTTACCTGGGCCCTGTCTCCCGGAAACTCGGACAGGACCAGGCAGGAACAGCTCCACAGAGGCACAGGAATGTTCTGTGCTCGGGGTCTGGCGGGTGGAGATGGGCAGGAGAGATGGGAAGGAGGAATGGGAAAGCTGGGAAGGAAAAATAGTGATACTGTGGGGAAGGAGAAGGAGAGGGAGGAGGAGAAGGAGAAGGAGAAGGAGAAGGAGAAGGAGAAGGAGAAGGAGAAGGAGAAGGAGAAGGAGAAGGAGAAGGAGAAGGAGAAGGAGAAGGGGAAGGAGAAGGAGAAGGAGAAGGAGAAGGAGAAGGAGAAGGGGAAGGGGAAGGGGAAGGGGAAGGGGAAGGAGAAGGGGAAGGAGAAGGAGAAGGAGAAGGAGAAGGGGAAGGGGAAGGGGAAGGGGAAGGGGAAGAGGGAGACAAAGACGAAGATGAAGATGAGAAAGGAAGAAGACAAAATAATATCTCTGCTATATAAAATACGGAATCACAGACTCATTAATATTGGGAAAGGCCTTTAAGACCATCAAATCCAACCATTAACCCGACACCGACACATCCATACGGATACACTTAATTAATGTCGTGTTTGTGTATTTTAGCTGAGTTTAAACCCTCCACATTCAGTGTTTTATTCACCCTTTTGTGATATTTAAGGTGTTGCTGATGCCCCGTTGCAGCAGAGATTGGTGTTCCCACAGCTCCCTGCAGCCGTGCATGGAAGTTCCTTTTTCCAATTGATTTTCCAGTTAATTTGAAATAACAAGACCAACGGCCTGTGTGCTAAACTCAGTGTAGAAGTGCATCCGTTAAAATGGACTTAAAGCAATTTTAACTGCAGATATTTCTTCAGCCTGCCTGTAGGAAAGAAAAAAATAAAATCAAATCAATCCTAATGTAATTGGAGGCCACAAACCAACTTCCCCACTCACTGCTTGCTGTGAGGGGCACGAGAGGCTGGGTTACAAACAGGGTTTGGGGCAGAGAAACCTGTTGGACATCAAACAATTTTCATTTTTGCTCCTTTCAAAGCCTGACGGCTCCGATGATCCCGCAGATCCGAGGGGATCGCCAGAGCCGGTTGCTGTTTCAGGGCTCTGGGTATGAACAGCAATCCCAGAAACCCCGGAGAGCCCCTGAAAGCCCTGTGGAAGTGCAAACGGTTATTAGGATCAGATCGATGCCGTATATCTGCTGCGAGCCGTGGTTATTGCGCAGCGGCTGCGCGGGGCCGCTGGGAATGGGGATCCACGGGTCAGTCCCACCCTTTCCGTGGGAATTCAGGATCCCCAGGCTCAGCAGCACCTCAGGGGGCTCTGAACCAGGGGTTGCACCCCAAGTCACACCCCATGGGCCAGGAGCTCGGACAAACCCCCTTCGAGTGCTGCCTCGCTGGCCAGGGGAATGGTTTTCTCTCCCTCTTCACAAAAACAAACATTTTCTTTCCCAGCTCTCCTGGATGTGGGAAGTTTGTCCCCGTGTGCTTTCTGCACACCTGCAAGGAGGGAGGTGAATCCCCTCTGCATCCTGAAGCACAGCGGGGCTGCTGGGGCACAGCCCCGATCCCGAGGTATTTCCTCGCCAAAATAAACCCAAACAGAGATTACAGGGACGGGGTGTGCAAACCTCGGTCCAAGAGGCAAAACTCTCCACCTCGTTATATCCACCCTCACACAGGCTGGGATTGGGTTTGTGGAGTGTGAAGTGGGACAAGGCTTCTCCCAGTAATGAGGAGCCATCAAACCTCTGTTTGAAACGAACTCACAATGTGAGTGTAAAAGCCACCAGGCTGGGGGGAGAGAGAGAAAAAAATAAAAAAAAGAGAATAAAAATCATATTAGTGCTGGAAACTCAACTTTCTGCTTTTCTTCCTCTGGCAGAATTTAATAAAGGCTGGTCCGGGCCCAGCGCCGCTGAAAGCCGCGCAGGCCCCGAGCAGGGAACCTCGGGGCGCCCGTGGCTTTTATTAAAGCCAGGCCGAGGGAAAAGCCTGGGCTGAGCCACAACCAGGGCACACAGAGGCTCCAAACACCCCCCTCCTGTGCTCAGGGGCTTTTTCAGCGAGGTAAATCCGCTCTGAGGAGAAAAGGGAATCGCTCAGGCAGGGGATGGCAGCTCTGCTCTCAGGCTGGTGTCAGGGAGGGACTGGGAACGGTGACCAAAAACCAGACACCACCCCAACAGGGTGGGTATTGATAATGCCAAAATTCAGATTTAAGACAAGAAATCCCTCTTCTTCTTCCTCTTTTGGTTATTTTTTCTGGGTTTTTTTACTGCTATGAGTTTAATTAATAGAGTTTCTGAGGGTTTATGGGAAGCACGTTCTGACATGCTGGGCTGAGAGGGGTTTGGGACCAGATTTGGGTTGGGTTAAAGTTCAGGTTTGGTTTGGGGTTTGGGTTTGTGGAGGAGCTTGATTGGTTTGGGTTTGGGTTTGGATTTGGGTTTGGTTGGAGGTTGGCTTAGGGTTGGGTTTTAGTTGGGCTCAGCTTTTGATTTGCTTTAGTCTTGGTTTTGGGCTGGGATTTGGGCTGGGATTTGGGTTTTGTTTGGGTTCAGGTCAGGATTGGGTTGCGTTCAGGTTCAGGTTCAGGTTCAGGTTTGGTTTTGGCTTTGAGTTCGTGTTCATGTTCTGGTCTGAGTTCATGCTGGGGTCCCAGCCCAAGTGCGAGTTCAGGTTTGGGACAGGAGTCTGGGCCCCTTTCCAGAGCTGTCCCCCAGCTCCAGAGGGTTTGGAGCTCGGGGTGGGACACGGACCAGGGCTCGGGGATCCCAGTCCTGCTGGGATGGACGGGGTTTGCAGGGGGAGCAGGACTTTCCCAGGGCGCTCCTGCCGCACAGCCTGGCAGAAGATGAGTTTTCTAAATGACTTTCCTGACTTCT
>VYZT01062639.1:0-25221 GCA_013400735.1 Pomatostomus ruficeps | reverse complement strand
CCCCTGCGCGCCGCTCCGCGGTCTGCGGCTCCCCCTCGCGGCCGCGGCGCCGCACTGCAGGGCGCGGGCAGCCGGTGCGCACCCCGCGCCGGAGGGAGGGCAGCAAACCCTCCCAAAAACCGCGTTGGGATGGATGCGGGTTCAGGGTCCGGTAGCGGCGCCCGGCGGGACGCGGCGCTGGCGCGGGGGATGCAGCAGGCGTGGCACGGGGCTGTCCCCGGTGAAAGCGCCGCTGCAAACCCGCGGCCGCCAGGAACGGAACGCGTTCACAGGCGGGGAGACGCGCCCAGCACAGCGGCGAGCCCTGCGCAACACCCCGAGAAACGCGTCCCTGTGAAAATGGTGCAGCGTGCCAGCTGCGGAGTGGATCTTGTTTCTTTCTGCCTGTAGGAAGGACCTGGATTTCCACAACATTGAGAGTGGAAGAAAAACAGAGGAAAATGAACGGGCCAGAGGTAAGATGGAAGGAGCGGCGTGGAGGCCGCTGTGGTAAATGGGGACACCGGAGAACTGAACCTGATTTTCTGCTTCCTGCAGATTTCCTGTGTTACTTTGGTGTTTGGTTGCATTCCCCCACTCCTCACCTGAAATGGACAGAGGATTCCCCACACCCAAAAGCTGGAGGTCTCTGTTTTAAGGTGCACAGCAGGGTTGTTTGGCTCTGCCCCCAGTCCCACTAGAAGGTGGCGATGCAGAACCATCCCTGAACACGAAACAGGACTCACACAGTATCTAACTGCAACCAAAAAAGTCATTTACCCCTATGCCAAAGAGAGGTGCAATCAATATCCTCAACTCAAGCTCTTTTCCAAGACTAAAAGCACTTTCTGGCCAAAAATGTCCTATCCTCATATCCTCAAGAGGCTACCCCCAGTATGGCTTGCTCTTAAAGGAGCATCAGTGGAGAACGTAATTGGAAAAATTAAAGAGTAGGAGGGGGAAAGTAATTACAGGCCACTAGAGAAAAACAAACATGTTCTGAATGTAGACAAAACATTGAACAGAGGGGAATTAATAGTACTACAAATCAAAAGGGAAAAATGTCAGCAAAGATCAGCAGAAAGTGAACATCCTATTCAAAGCGAAAATAGAAACAATCGAAATCACAGAGAAACACAGAAGGGGGAAAGAATTTGAAAAGCAACCTGAAATCAAAATAAAGGAATGGAGCAAATTTTGCTCAGTACTAGTGACAGTTAAAGCTGGTGCATGAATGTTTAAAGAAACGGAAGTCCCACCATGAAGGTGGGTCAGCAGGTGAGAGGAAACCTCAGCTGAGCAGACACAAGAGTTTTGTGATTTATACCCATGGGGCCAGGCTGGCTCCCATTCTGCAGAGCGAACTGGGCAAGGCTGGAAAGCCCCTGCAGAGGATGAAACGGGGGGTTTCCAGTATGTCCCATCACCTTCCCCTTCCTCCCTGGCCTCCCCAGTGGCTTCCCAGAAGGAAGGAGCTGGGGATTGGTGGGATCTGGGCTTTGAGGAGCTGTTGTCCCCTTTGGCCAAAGCAAAGCAGATGAACAACAGGGGCTGCTCAGCTCTGGGAAGACAGTAAAACCCTCTGGTGAAGCACATCTTCTTTTGCTGAAGCCACGTTCTGAAACAGGCCATGAAGGCTGGGGAAGATTCGGATATTAAGCTGCTTAAAGATAATAAGACAAAATGTAAGGAATAAAATTGTAATGGGGTGATGGCAGACAGGCTTCCAGACCCGGCAGTGCTGAAACAAATGGAATTTTGAAATGAAAAAATGAAATCCTCTCTTTGTGTGGTGAGAGCTGTGTCACGACCAGGGACTGTCATCACAAACGTGGGGCTCCCCTTTGTCAGGGCTTTATCTGCTTTCGCTCACGATGCAACTTCCAGGCAAGAGTGGGCTTCTTGCTGCTTGGCTTTAAAGGAGCCACGAAGGCAGGTTAACACATCAGCCTTTATAAAATCCGCAACCCCATTTTTCCCTTTAAAGCATAAGGAACACATTCATATTTCACTCTCATTTCTCTCCAGCACAAAAGCACGGGGTCGGAATTAATGAGCAAAGTATTTGTGTGACGTTTTATATTGTATTGGCATTTATATAGTGCTTTTCACAGGCTTCATGTCAAAACCCTTTACAGGGCAATAAATCATATACCTTTGCTGATGAAATTGTATGTAGGCAATTGGGCACCTATCCTGCCCTCAGCAATGTCCCACGTGCGAGACACGGGGAGTGTGATGAAACCTGCAGAAGTGGGGCTGAAAAAAAATGGATGGAGGTCAAACCTTCCCCCCTTAATATCCTGCAACATGTTAAAAAGTCTTTAGAGCCCACTTGAACAGCCACAGGAAAGACCTAACCTTAACATGACAAAGCTTCTATTACAGTCTGAATTACTCAACATGCAAATCGAATTGTGGGTCTTACACTTAACCCCAGGTTTTTTTGCCTGTGAATTTAAACAAGATGTCCATTTACATGGAAAATAAGGATTTTTCAATTGAATTCATTTCTAAAAATAGCGTCCATTCACGAGGCTGAACCCGAGTACCGAATTTTGGATGTTAGGCTTTCTGTTGGCATTCACAGCTATCCCTCCTGACACGAAGTCTGCGCTGTGACAATGCATCTCTGCCCTGCTGGCGTTTCCCTTCTTGTTTGCAGTTTTTCAGATAACGAAGAGTAATGAAGTTCTGAGAACTGTATGCCCGATTAGAGTGACTCTTTTACACGTTTATTTGCATTCCTGCCGTGTTTCCAAAGCCACTTCGGGGTAAGAAAAAAATGGAAAGTCATTTAAAGTCTCTTGGGGGCTGGGAAGCAGGAGCCGGAGTTCTCCTCCGTTGTCTGTCTGGGGGAATCACAGCACTTTGCCCGGTTAAGGGATTTTGGGATTCCAGTGGTGCCAAAGGAAGCTTTGTGGAGAGTCCCTCCTGGCGGATCGTAGCCCCTCCCTTTCAACCCAATGGCCCTGAGACGGCACGAAGGCAATGGCTCAGCAGCAAATGGAAAATCTTTGTGGTAGCTCAACACCATTTGAAAACCACTTTTCCACCTCTCCTATCTGTAACACTCGAAAACTGATAACATTCTGCGCATACTGGCTGATAGTTTCAATGCACTAGAACCAACCTAGTTATAATTTATTGGCCGGAAGAGCTGTTGGAATAATTTATAAATGTGAAAGAATACAAAAAAAGAAAGTGCTGTTCTCCACCAAACAGACATTTAGATTACTTAATCTAAAATCAAAGTGGCGCAGAAGCAGAACAAAAGGTAAAGGCACATCGCCCAGCTCCATTAACTGCCGGGGGCTGTGGTACAAGTGGAGGGTTCTTGCATCTTTGCAGCGGTGATTAATGCCCTGCGAGCCCCGAGCACGCACTGTGCAGATGCTCAGCCAAGGAACCACCTCACCCGGCCTCTGCTTTCGTCTGAGTTCTGTGTCAGGAGCTCTGCACCCACAGGAGCTCAAACTGACACACTGCTGTTGTGCTCTGATGGCAACAGAGCCCAATTTTATCTCTTGTCCCCATCTGCGTACACACTTTATTTAGCAGTTTAAAGAATGCTCTGTGAATAACACACGTGCACGGGCTTCACTGGGATGGGTGACAAGGACAATTAAAAATGGTCCTTTCAGTGGGAGACACCACCAGCACCAGGAGTTAAAGCTGAAGTTCAAGAGTAACCAACACATTAAATGCTGAAAGTTCTGTTCTTTCTGGCAGAAATACATTTGAAGATTAAATTAGACAAAATGTTTGTTACAACGAAAGGACTTCTGTTAGCATTCAGGATTATGCTCCCAGTCAATGTTTATTATGCTTTTGGTCCCATATATTCCAAAGGTCTCAATTTCCTACTTCCATAATTTTTTGATCAGTTTTGTTTAAACTGGGAGCCTTTTACTTTTCACTTTAAAAATTACTGCTTCTTCTTAAAACTTCTAGCAAGTTATGGTATCTGGAATGAGTACTAAGGAAAAGGAAACAAGCTAAAATAAATTACTATCTAATCTAACCCATCTGACTACTTCTAAGGTACCTATTATTGTGGTATCAAAGTACTGGATCTCTGATAGCGTGTGATCTTTGATCTTAAATTGGACCTCCAATAACATTTTTAATTAAACATCTTATTTGATGCCTGCTGGAGCTAAAATGCAAATAGTGTCACATAAAGAACAGAAGTTAAGAGAGCAGGGAACAGAAAAGGATGGCTGGTTATAGTGTGGTTATTGTACCAAAACAAAGAACCCCATCCTCCAGACCCTGGGGAATTAAAACAATCAGCCTCAAGGTTCAAAGATGGAGTAGGAACTACCTAGGATGAAAAATGCTTTCAATTTATTAAAATTAATAGCGAATAAAACAGTTTGTCAGAAACAAATTTGAGGTACTAACAAGATTGATTTAGAAAAATGGTAAAATTTTTTGGCTTCCTCTGCTCTCCAATGCCCAGCAAATATTCCATTCTGTTGCAAACCTCCACCAGGAATTTTGTATGACTTCCATGCTGGCTGAGACAAACCATGTTAGTCCTCATTGAAAGGTGTTTCCAAGTCACTTTGTGCATGGGAATCATTGGTATTAAAGCACAAATTCACTGCCAGACTTTATCCCTACATCCATGGTGGATTTGGAAGCTATTTCTCAGAGACATGAAGAAGGAAATCATCCTCAGAGCTCTGCTCTTTCAGTCTGTGGAGGCTTTTCTGAGAGCACACATCGACCCACACCTTCTATCAACACGGGCACGCAGACAGCGCCTGCAGCTGGCAGCAGCCCAGGGCGTTCAATTCCTCCCTCATCAGACCAGAATCACTCCCTTGTATGTTATGTGCTGCTACTTCTGCTCAGGACACAAGTGCAGATAGCACTGCTCAGAACTTTGTTAGATACGGAATCCCCAAAGAATTCCAGGGCACTTAAACCCAATGTTTATTAAAAACCCATCAAGTGCAGTGTCGCGATACTTTGACTACGGAGTAATTCTTTTCTAAAAATGTCTTTGTAAGTTTTTCTAAAATATTCCCATTTGTTTCTTTCATTCTGCACTCATCACCATAATAAGAGCACACTAAACAGCTCTTAGAGCATTTTTTTCCCCAGAGGAGGATGAGTATATGTGAAGTGATTTGTAAGATTTAAACTTTTCACTTTGATACCACTCTGTAAAGACATGACCACTCCGTCAGCTCTGAAGCCCGGAGGAGCAGCCTCTCGGTATCTGCTGCCTGCAAAAAGGCACAGCATAAGCAGTGGCCATCCCACACTTATCTGAGGTCAAAATTCAGCTCTTCTGTTTCAATTGTCACACAGATAATGACCAAAAAAATTATAGCCACAACCACAGCAAGCAGAAAATAACAACAGGTATCAGATTCCAGAAAGAACGGTGATGGAATTTACTTTTATTCCACAATGCAGCCGGCATTCCTAACTGGAGGAACTGAAAAAGCACTCGAAGGTGAAGAGCCAATTTGTGCTTCCCTTCAGAGGAGGCATCAGGGCTGGTGTTCCTGAGGGGATCCATTCCACAGAGCCATCCCATTGCCCCCCAGTCCCCAGGGATCCCAGCAGACCCTCCCCGATCACCCAGCAATGCTCCATCCACGCCTCATGTTTGAGCGGGAGCAGCCAGCTCTGCACAGGAGAATCTGCCTGAAGAACGAGTGACAAAACCCTGCAGAAGAGGCAGCAGAGCAAAGATTTCATTTTTCTCCTTCTTCACATTTCCTAAGGTAACTGTGGTTTAGCCTTTTGGTTTTCATTTTTCAGGGAAGTCCTTAAGCCTAGTTCACAGCAGTCTTTATGGCTGAGAGCTCATTCATCAAGAGCAAAATCTCAGATGCAAAGTTCATGACAGAGTGGTGAGGTGCAAAGTTGAAAGAGAAGGAAAATAATTTTTCCCATTCCAGAAATCCTTTCAGAATTTCAGAAGCACTCTCAATCACAACAAGATGACCTTAGAAGAAGGATTTGGTTGTTGTTTGGGGGTTTTGTTTGTTTTCACAGAAGCCTAGCGGAAAAAAGCACTCTAACATCATCATAACCGAGAATTAGGACTCTCTTGGAATGCGAAGACTTCGGGGGTTAAACCCTTCTTCTCAGAGAGGCAAATCAGGGTTAAAGCACACTCCCCTCTAGATCCTAGAGTGAAAACAAACTTTTTATTACAGAAGTTTCCCTGAAACTGCCGTGTTCCCACAAAATGTTTCAGTGGTGAGAAATAAAGAGTTCCCAAGTGTAAAGCACTGCCAAAAAATTCCCAATCATTTCTAGGCAGTGAGCAGGGAAATGTGTTATTCTGCCATCAGCGGAGAAGGAAGCCCCTGTCCCAGCGGTGCTGTAAGGTCACGCCTCATCTTGTCCCCAGCAATTTGTGTGTGCACCCACAATTCCGGGTACCTGGAAAAATGTAGGGCCATTTTCTAATGCTTTTCAGCGGTTTGTGTTGCAAATGCCTGTATGAAAACAATAAACATGGCTAAAGAACACGGGCAGAAAGCTACAGTGACCTCTTTTCTATCCTTGTACAGCAATCTCGCTTCCCTGCATGCACACATGCACACCCCCTCATGATGCATGAAGAGACTTTGGAAATAAATCTTTCAAAAATATTTACTCTTCAAACCCAGATGCTTTTAAAAGAGAGGTGGGATCCAGGTTTCACCTCTGGCATTTAGCACTTGCCTCTCGCTCACATGTTGGGAAAGGCTGGGAAAGAGAAGCTCTTACGTTGCCTGAAATGGAGTGCAGGGTGATACCTCCCTGATTTGTCAGAACTCAAACTCTTTCTGGAGGAGAAATTAATCAACCCACACGAACCCCATCTTTTTCCCAAATTTCCTGTGCTATCCCCGTACAGTCAATCCCAACACCTGCTGCTATCCCAATAAAGCAAGTGCTACCAGAGAGGAAAAGCACTTAATGTTACAGAGCAAAGAACTTCTCCACTGGCTGCACTCAAACAAAATCCAGCTGAGCAAAAGAAATTCTGCTTTCTCACTGAGGAAGTCCTCATGTGCTCAAAACAATCCTGAAAGAACTCAAATGCTTCATACAGTTTTTAATTAATTCTATCTAGACACACAGCAGTCTGAGGAGCTGCAGTGTTATATATACAACCTCCTTATGTTTCACTATTTACATTGTGTTATTCTCTGGCTATTTCCCAACTTTATTCACTCACCCTAGAGATCAATTTAGGCACCAAAATAAAATATGATCTTATCTTTGCACTGCACAGAAAAGCGAAACAGAATTTCTCACGGGAGACAGGGGTTAAGGCACTGGACTGGGTGTCAGAGAAGTGGTGTTCTATTCTTGGCTCTACCACTCACTTGCTGTGGGAGCTTGTAGAGCAAGATACAGAGCAGGAATGGAGACTCCAGCCAAGAAATTTCTCCTCTCTAACTTTTCCTCTTTCATTATGCATGAGAGTGAGTTTTTCCAGCGTTCAGGCGTACATCTGAAAGCTGGGGAAACACGATTCTACTAAAATACAGAACCGGCAGAGAAAGAGAATGAGTGGAAAACATCAATTACAAAGTTTTCTGAAGAACTGAAACGGAATCTCTACTCACACAGCAAAGATAGAGAAGAAATTCAGTCCCAGCTTCAGCAGGCAGAGCTCCAAGGACTGCACTGGACCTGCACGTGGGCTCACTTTGGTCTGCTGTGCTGCTACTCCTTCATTTGTTTGCTGCTCCAGACAAGTGTTCTGAGACAGTGAACAACAAAGAATCAGGGCAGGGGGGAAAGGGTTTGTTTCGGGGGTTTTTTAAAACAAAAATAGGAACCTACACTTTGGTTTTGAAAGAAGTAATCTGACTTTTAAAAAGTAAAAATAGGTTTTATTGGGGCAATTTTTGTTCAGAAGCCATGGCTAAGGCTGTATCGAGACCTGGAGTAACTAACTGCGTAAATGAAGAATGACAAACTCACAGTTAACTCCTGCTGGAAGCAGCATTTCCTTCCACAGGAACAGCCCGGGCAGCACCTCTTGCTTTAGGGAATTGCTGTGGTCTAATGCACAAAACTGAAACGTTTCTGATCGTTTGGGGAGAACTGAAGGAACAGTAAACACATTGGTCCTCACTTGGCATGGCTGCATCTTGTCCTGCCATGCCAGCTAATGACTGAAGGGAGAGATTCTTGCAGCTGTGGTGTTCTGTGTGTAAAATACATCACAATGTAACTGATTTATCCTGGCTTTATTTATTTTTAATCATCTTACCACCTACTCAGAGGATCTGCCCACATTCTGCCTTGAGCCATGTTCAGGACTTTCAGTGCACACTCAGCCCTTTTGCTGACAGTTTTACAGCTGCGTCTCAGACCCGTTTAGGCTCAAAGAAACAGAGAACTAATCCAGCCATAGAATATTCTCCAATATTAACCTTTTTCTTAAACTTTGTATAAGATATATGGGAATAGTATATACCTTGTTTTAACATTTTAAGAGTCATATGAAATCAAAGACTGACCAATAACCTCACAAAAGCAGCTGCTGGGTAGTGTCAATTCTCAAACACAGGTGACCCTGCCATATAATAAAATATACTGGCTTGGCCAACAAGATGAAAATTTCTTATTCAGTCAATCCCTCAAAATGCCAGGTTTTCAGAAACTTTTGGTCTGAGAGTCAGGCACACCTGGACTCCTTAAGGAGTGCAAACATAGAATATATCTACATATAAGTGATTTATTAAAATGTTAGCAGGGAATATTGGTCTCCTTACCTCCCTCTTCCTTTTTTGATGTCAAACCTCTAATATTTCTGATTTTTCAGGGCCTATAACAAACTGTCCAAAGCAGTTACTCAGAAAGGCAAACTAGCTTCTTGATACATGAGGAAAAATCCTTCCAATTTCATACTTTAAAATTTTTTCTATCTTTTAATTGCTGAAATATTAGGTAACCGCAGCCTTTAATCTTTAATCTGAGTGCAAGCCACACTTGATATATAACAATTATTTCTTAATAAAATCTAATTATAAAAAATTCAAGGCAGTCTCAGGGAATGTGCAACTGAAACTGTTAATATACCTGGGGGATTATTTCCACACTTACGTATATTAGGCACTATATAAAACACAGGATTTCTTGGGACATTATCAACAAAGGAGAAATTTTTTTTTCTTTTTTTTTTAACCAGCTTTTTACTGATTGCATTATCGAGTTCAATTTTATTAGCTTGAATCTTCTGGGAAGGATATGATTTTAATAATGTATAAAAGGCTTGCCTGGTAGTTGGCTGTTGGCTTTTACCGGGTACTTAATGTAATCTGTAATTACTGCAGCAGCTCCTCCGCTGGCCGGTGCGTTCAGGTCGCTGCAAAGCTCTGCTGGGCTGTACTCGGTGTACGAGAACATCCCTGTGCTGATTGATGGCTGCACCCCACGGAAACGTTTCCATTCTGTCCTTGAGGCATTCCTTGAAGGAACACTGTCAGCACATATCCCTCCTTGGCAAGCAGGAGCCTGGGGACAGCCCAACATCCGCCCTTATCCCAGCGAGCACTCAGTCACATCTCCTTTGGCTTCCACGTTTGGTGCCCAAATTTTCAACCAACGATGTACGGATCTCCTAATTATTAGAAAGGACTCATTTAAAAAGCATAATTTACCTTGCACAAACATTAAGATGGAAAGCACTTGAAGCCCTCACTATGCTTTTTAAAAAAGGGAAATAAAATGTTGCAGGGTTTGGCTTTGATAAAGCAGACTTCCACATTTTTAAATATTGTTCCTTCTTGCATTTTTTTTTTCTTTAAGCTGAAAAATCCTGAACTATTTGAAACAGTTGGCCAGAACCTGCAGCTGAGAAACACACTTAAAACATGATGTGAATGGGCTTTGTTACAAGACCAAGTTGAATTTTAAAGTGCAACAATGCCAAGCCAGCAAGTCACCTGTGGCTTCATGTGTCACCTGTGGCTTCATGCGTCACCTGTGGCTTCATGCGTCACCTGTGGCTTCATGTGTCACCTGCTTTGGTGGTACTACCAAGAAAAACCTGGAATTAGAGAGAAAATGCTGGAAATACTCCAGAACTGCTGTATCCCTGAGTTTATTAAGCTTGAACTTTCTGCTCACAAGACCTCCATGAAATAGATTGACAGCTAAACCACTGCATTAATCACAGAATCAGCGATTTAACTATTACTCCACATGTGTTTATGGTCCTCACTGGATGTAAACCAACTTCGTGGTATAAGTTTGCTACATTAAAAATGGCATTTCTGAGGAAAAAAAATCCTTATGGAAAGTCCTTGTGACTGGAGAACGAAAAATCAACTTGGTAGAAAAATGGATGATATCAAAAACTTACTAATGAGTAATTTTTTTTCTGTATTCCATAACAATTTTTGTACTGCCTAACACTACCTATAGATTCTATACATTTATTTCTGAGAAATTGTTCACATAGAGGTTCCTGTGCTTTCACAAGGAAAATCAGGAGAAAGAATCTACTGTCATTTTTCAGAATCTGCCATCTATTTAGTTTCAAATTCACAGTGGCTGTTCTCTCTGAAAACAATTAAAACATGGACTCATAAGCCATAGGAAAAGAAAGCTGTAAAATACTTTATCAATAACATTTTGGTATTAAAAACACCAATAAAGAATCATTATCTTCACCTCCAATAAAACAAAACAAAACAGAAAAAGCTCCCTGAGATGGGTTTTAAAGGATTTTTTCAGTATAGAACATCATGTTTCAGTGAGTTGGTTACCTGTTTTCTCGGGGAAATTTATTCATTTCATGTTCACTCAACAACCTGCTGCTCTGTGGAGTTGGGCATCCTCATCTTCGGTTCCAGCCAACAGGGGCTGTGGTTTTCCTGCATCTCACAGCTCACAGGACAAGGGTTCCCTCTCAACAGGACAAGATCAATTTAAACTGCAGATAAGAGCCAAAAGGATTTTTTTCCTAATGTCAAATCAACTTAGCTCTTCTTGCAAGTTTAAAGCTGCTGCAAGACCAACACAGGTGGAAACCAAACATATTGTCCTTCATGTCTGATGAAAGAACAGGGAGATTTTCAACATCATCTGCTGTAACTGCAAAATCGTTCGCATTTATACACCAATAAACCTCTGCCTTTGGACAAGTCTTGTGATTGTCCACTCAAAATTAATTTTGTTTTACTCATCAGTTGAGTTGTATCATTCTTGTTATCAGAAAAAAACCCAAACAAACAACAAACTGGGTGACAAACCAGCTTAATATTTCTATATCCTGCCTGGCTAAGTCTGTGGGTTTATCTTTCTGCTAGAAATAAAAACAATTTAAAATCAGCATTAATAGAGAAGAAAGCCGCTATTCAAGACATCAGTGAGAACCCCCGTTACCTGTAAGGCCACTACTGTAATCCCTGATAATTTCTTGGGAGCAGAATCAAAGGACTACAGCACGCAACTTCAATTAAAAAATCCGGCCAGAATAAATAGAGAAAACATGAAAACAGTGATTTTCTGGCACTCCGTTTGAAAGGAAGCGTTAAATTAATACATGAAAAGATCCTATCAGCTCTGACTTGTCTGAGTTATTAATTGAACACCTTCTTGGAAAGACGTAGATAAAGACGTGTACCTTAGAGAATACGAGATAAGAGGGGAAGGAAAGGGAGAGAAATCAGCAGTTTTGCCAGTTGACTCCCTTAATTGTCAAGCAAAGGCTGTTCAAAGCTGCCTGGAGCAGCGCAACACGAAATGGTAACGAAAGTGCGGGCTGGTGATGCCGGAGATAAAAACTTCAGGATTATCCTTAAACGTACTTATCTTTAGGCACAGAAGAGGCTGTAAAGGCAGCTGAACGATATAAAGCTGCTCTAAAACAAGACAAATATCTACTCCATGTGTTATAAGCAGTTCAAGCTGCTTCCTGTGATGAAAAACATGGGCTGTACGGTAGACATGCTACAGCTAAGTACAATAGATCCCACGATACAGTTGTTTAAAGGAATATTAGAGTGATGAAAGAAGTGATGGAATTCTGCTCTTTAGGAGGCTCGGAGGCTGAACCGGAGAGGAAAAGTTTAAGCGTGCTGATGCGGTGAATGTTGCTGATGCTGGGAGTTTGAGGACAGTTTTATGCCCGGGCTCTCCGGAAACAATCGGGCTCGGTGGCCTCTTGCCCCGGGCAGGGGGAGAGCAGGAGAGAGCTGCCATCCTCGGCACTTCCCAGCCTCAGCCTCCTCCAAAGGGCGCCGGGATCTTCCTTCCCACCGCCCTGCCCTGGACGGACCCAAGAGGCTCAGAAGGGCACATCTGGAGTCAGCCGCAGCCCTGGGACCAAACCCCCCTCAGCGCTTCCCTTCAGTCACTTTTCATCCTCTCTGCCTCGCTCTGTCCCCCCGGAGCGCAGTGAAGCGACCGACTGTACACTTCAGATAATACCAAATACAGCCCTAAGAAACACCCTTATTAAAATACTAATTGCCGCACGAAAATGTTTCTTATGAAATTATCACAGCTGCCAATAGCCCATCATTAATGTACAAAAGTCTGATTATCTTTTCCATAAAAACAGAGGAATTCCAGCCTTTAAACTCGTTATCGTGGCAAACCAGAACGCTATGATAATGCGTGAGAACTTCGGTTTGCAGCTGTAAAATTCCCAAAAGTCCTGTGACTTGGTTATAACTTTGTTATAGATGATTACCTTCCTCACTCACACAGCTCCCACGTTCGCTTTTGGGAAACAAAGTGTATATTCCACAAAAGCAAGCAGTAAATTCATTGAAATAAACGAGAAATATGGAAAGCAATTTATCCTACAACATCTTGCTGCGTACTGGGAAGCCTGATGTTTGCACATCCAGTTCCAAATCATAAAATGCATTTTTAGAGGCAAAAGTAAAATTGAAGATCTGCAAATGCTGATCTCTGACACTATTTTCAATGGGGTCAAGTTGTCAAAATATTTTGTCAAGGTGAACCCTAAGCAGGTTAGACACGAAATAAAATTATTTAAATTGTGGAAATATATGTTTTCATTATTTTCTCAACCAAATGTAAACTGAAAATTAGTAGTGTTTGGGGCAAACTCGAAAGGAAAAAAAAAATCCAGTGTTAACCAACATTTCTTAATCACTTCAGTTTATCTATAATATACACTGAAAAATGCATTTTAAATACCTTTTTACATAGGAATGACTATTTATTTTAGTACCTTCCTGTGAGGTTTAAATAACATTTTTTAAATTTTTGCTTTGAATTGGATTCCATAGAAAGGATTTATTTAAATTGCAAACGTTTCAATTTAATGGCAGTTTGCCTGTAATNTTAAAAAAAGAGGGGGAAAAAAGAAAAAAAAAACCCACAAAAAAAACCCCAAAACAACCAACTATTTGCACGGAGTTTCACTTAAATTCCCCTCTTTGCACATTAAACTGTGTCATGCTCGCGTTCCACTCCAGTGTTTTACAAATGAATGGCTGTTGCCATCTACCGTTGGAAAAATAGGATCAGCAGCGAGAGATAACAGCACAGATAAGATGTGTGAAACAAAAGCTTCATCAGCCACAGAGGATCAGCTCTCACAGAGAAATCTTCGAGATATAGAATTGGAGTGACCAAAGAGAGGTAAAAAACATGTCCCTTCTACCCCTAAGCCACTGTCATTTTTAGGTCTGATCCGGGTGGGATGCAAACACGAACCCCAAACATGGACAATTGCTCTTCTTGTACAGATCTGAGCGTTCGGAAGGCTTCACCCAGAACTGCAGCTAGAGCAAAGTACACAGATTTTGAAAAATTAACTAATAAAGCTCAATTTTCAAATACCATTAGGCCCAAGTTACGATGGCGCCTCTGCAGCCTGAAAAGTGTGAATTGCAGGAGGTGAAAGCCGCGCCCCGGCTGCCTGAGCACAGCCATGCAGGGCAGAGCTCTGCCTTGGAAATGGACCTGACCTGACCCCGGAGCAGGGCAGAGTCACCCGCACAGCACAGCACCCACAGCAGCTCTCCCAGGCTCACAGAGGTTTAGCACTGCCTGGGGTTGGTTTTTCTTTTGGATAAAAACACTTCCCAGCTTGGGTGTGTTGAGCTGAATGCAGAGAACTGGGCAAAGAAGGACACAGAAAGTTTTTATATTCTTACACCATCTTTAGTCCATGGTTTTATCATTTACAAAGATTTGATTGCATGTCTTCACTTTACCATTAAACTACTTATGTATAAATGATTGAGACACATGCTTCTTCCGTTCCTTTTCCTGATAAATATCCTCAGATACCACATTTTGAAAGTACCCCTTGTTGAGGCAATCTACAAACAGAATTAGGGTAGGGTTCTATTAATGTTTGCCAGACCTGTCGGAGGTTAAACAGCCTTTGAATTAAACCATTCTTTACTCTCTGATAATTATTATTTTTCCTTAAGACGCTTTTTGTTGTCTCATAAGCAAGGTCAACTTGAACTGTTTTGTTAGACTCGGTATCTCGGCACAACGTTAACTCTGCTCGTGCTGTTCTTACAAACTCTGCGTGTGCTGTCACCTCTGCCAACAACTTTGGGAAGTTTTTGTTTAGCAGAATTCTCAGTAAGTGAAAAAACTCCAGCTTTTCTGTTGGTCATTTCCAGTACATTGCAAAGTGTGCTTTAAATTTGCACACAAAGTCACACCAACGTGCGAACCTATACTTGTCCACCTTTGCATATAAACCTCTTGAACTGATTAAAATCTTCTTTGGTTTGTTTGTTGTGCACTGACACAGCGCATCCAACCCAAACAACCGTGATTGTTTTTAAACTAATGTAAGAAAGCTTAGACCTAAACTGGGAACAGATTAATGAAGGCAGTGTAAGAGAAAATCCTGCTGCTTTCATGTACAGGAGTGAAAAAGGGAGACAACACTGAGAGGTGGCTGAGGCTAAGGCAGAGCCAGGAGTGGAGCACAGCTCAGGACCGTGCCAGCCACACAGCACCACAGCTGGAATCGACCCCGGCTGAGCCCTCATCCGAGACCTCATCCCTAGAAATGTGCGCTTGGAAATGTGCTCATGGGGGAGGTGTGTCCGTCCCCTCAGGGGCCCCAGCTCTGTCAGCTCCCGAATCACCCTCCGAGCTGTTTGCACAAGCACTGTAACGCTCCCCCTCCTGCTATCCCGCCAGTTCTATGGGATCCTTTAGGGGATTTCATCCCCGGTCTGCTGGGTTTTTCCTAGGTTCTCCACGGAAGAGGATCGATTTTCCCACAGGGACAGAGCTCCAGGGTGTTTAGAAGCAGCACACCAGAGGATGACCACACAAAAGGAAGGTAACCCCAGGCACACAGGGGTGCAGGGAGGCCACTTCATCCTGCTGGGAGGACTGACAGGGCTGGCTCACCTTTGGCACTGTCCCTGTACCCAGCCTGACACGGCAAATGTCGTGTGACTGACCTCAAACAGCCACAGTTCCCAGCTTAACCGGACCTGAGCCGGCCGTCCTGCAAAGCTCAGCCTAAACCTCAGCCACAGAACCTCCTGACCACTCGGTGCCAACGCCTGAGCATCTGGGACTCAAGTCACCCAGGATGTGCAGCTCTAAATCCCAAACCAACAGAACGGCAGCCCAGGGTGTGAACCCAAATAACATCCTTTCATAACTGTACTAAGCATAAGAGCTCCTCTGCTCCCAATCGTAATCATAAACAGGATTTAAAAAATATTTTTAAATGCAACAAATCTGGAGATATTGAGATGAGCTCTTGCATCCTGAGGGAAGAAAATTGACTTAATGCCAAATGATACAAAACGGAGCTCTGACTGGGGCAGTAACTGCTGCCGGCTGCCAGGTGACTTTTTTTTCCTATCTCCTCCTAGGAGAGACATCGGATACAATTCCTTTGACACACTTGCAAATGGTTTTAAACACTTCAGGGGTGAAAGAGCTGAGAGCTTCTGATTGCATTCCTAAAAAGCCACGTTAGCACGTTTTTTGGGCTGTTTCGCTGGGGCAGGTAGGGCAGCTGTGCAAGCTGTTCGGAAGCAGCAGCAAGCTGTACCTGCAGCTCCATTTGTTGTCCTCTCTGCAGCAATGCCACGTTGCACAGCTTTCCTTGCTTCCATGAATAAATAGAAACAAAAGTCGACAATGTTCTAAGTTCCTTAAGCATTTTCTCTCTGACTTGTGGATTTGAAGAGCACATACTTTTTTATGACTACAGAAATTTGGCAGTTTCAGCTTATCAGCTCTTTCAGAAGGGACAGCTAGAAAAAAAAATCATTTAAAATGCCGCCAAACCAGGTATATTTAGAAGACGAGACACTTTTTTCAGAGAGACAATTTTAAGTAGTGTTTCATTTGAAAAACAATGTCCTAAGCACACAAAATATCTTGGCTCCACACGTTTAGTTGAGAGTCTGAAATGAAGTATTTGATGCTAAGTGAAAGCTGTTGCTTGGAAACAAGATAAAACAGTGAAAACACAATTGTTTGAACCAAGAAAGAACATTACCATCAGCAGAGCCAGCACTAGTTTTAGCTGGAGGAGATTTATTAAGCAAATTCAGATTCCAGCACAAGAAAGGCTCTACATATCTTTAAGTGTGTGGGGTCGGCCTCTCCTGTTTCTGTTTATTCTGGCTGCAGAATGCTTCTTTCAAACAGAATTAAAAAAATTAAGTACCCAAGTTCACTCCCATCCTCTGTGCAAAGAAAAAAATAGAAGGCCACAAGATGGCACTGGTCAAACGCTCAGGAAATTATCGGAGAGTTGGTAAAGGAGCACTGATTATGTCCAAGCCCAGCTTGTGGGGCTGTGTCTGTGTCCCACACGTCTGCCTCAGGTCTGGCGAACCACCGAAGTGGCGGATGCCAGGCACAGAAACATCAAAAAGGTTTGGCTGTGGTCAGAAGTGCCAGCAGAGGTAACTGAGCAGCCCGTTCCTGTGATGGTGATGGCACAGGGCGGGCCCTGGGCATTCCTCCCTCAGGCAAGACAGTGCCGGGGCTCAGCACATCGCGGGCAGGTTTGGTGCTGTGCCCCTGGCACAAAACAGACAGGTTTAGGGCTGTGCCCCTGGCACAAAACAGACAGGTTTAGGGCTGTGCCTGGCACAAAACAGGCAGGTTTGGTGCTGTGCCCCTGGCGCAAAACAGGCAGGTTTGGTGCTGTGCCCCTGGCACAAAACAGGCAGGTTTGGTGCTGTGCCCTGGCACACACTAGGGAGTCTCTCTTCATGGCAGGTCCAAAACCTCAGCACGGGGAGAGGAATTGCTGAGGACAAGCTACAACACCTTTCCCTCACAATCCCTGCTCCACACTTCAGCGAAATATTTGTCCCCAGCTCCCCGTGCTCCGTCTCTCACGTTTTCACAAATTCAGCTCCTTGCCGGCAAAATCGGTGAGTAAAACTCGACATTCCTTGAACTCGATGAGTAAAATTCAGCATTTCTGAGCTTCCATCGCCGCAGGGCTCTCCTAGATAAGATCGCGGCGGCAGCGGGCGCATCCATCCCACCGTCCGCACCCCGAGGGGAGCACACGGCAAATCCCGGCGGGGACCGACGCTCCGGGGGCTCCCTCCGGGGTCCCCGGCCGGCCCAGCCGAGCCGGGGGCGCCTGGACACCCCGACCCCGGGGGTCCGATCGTTCCGGCGGGGATGGGAGGGTTGGGGGTGTCCGGGGCGGCGCCGGCCGCGATCCCACGTCTGAGGGAGCCGCGGCTGCTCAGCGCCCGGCGGCGCCGCACCCGTTTTGTTCTGCTGGGGTTCCCCGGCTACCCAGAGTGGGCGGGCCGGCCCTCAGGTCCCGGCCGCCGCCGAGGCTGACAGAGACGAGCTCTTCGCGGCGGTAGCGGCGCTGAGCCTGCCGACCGCGGCCTCCACGAGGGGCGACGGCGGGAGCACCCCCGATTGCGGGGGAGGGACGGGGACCCCAAGGTGGGCCGGGGTGTGGATCCCCCTCGCTGACATTTTTGAGGCCGGAACTCTTTTTCCCCCCCTTTCCCCGGGCCGCTCCCTTCTCCCGCTGAAAGTCAGCGAGTAAAACAGCGGGGGGCCGTGAGGGGCACAGCCGCCATTAGGGTTAGTTGGCCGTAGGGCCTGTCCACCCCGGCACGGGCCGCGGCCGCGCCGCGCCCCGCCTCTTATACCCCGCGGCCACGCCCCCCGCGCTTCCATTGGTCAGAGGAGCGCCCTCCTCCGCTGCCATTGGCTGAAGTGGGCCGAGGGGGCGGGGAGCCGCCCGTGGCGGGAGTTTGGAACGCGCCGCGTGCTCGCGGGAGCGCGCCTGGCCGGGAGCGCGCCTGGCGGGATCCGGGGGGTGCGGGGCAGGGTCCAGGACGGGCACCGGGGACCCGGAACCGGGCCCGGGGCTTGCAGCGGCATCTGGGGGCTGGTGTCTGGGGTTTGGAAATCCGTGCTTGCGGTTTGGGGGCGGGTACCAGGATTTGGGGGCGGGTATCTGGCATTTGGGGGCTGGTATGTGGCATTTGGGGCTGCTGCCAGGATTTGGGGGCTGGTATCAGGATTTGGGGGCTGGTATCAGGATTTGGGAGCTGGTGCCCGCGGCTTAGAGACACGACCTGGTGTTTGTGAGCTGGATTTAGGGTCCGAGCCTGTGTTCAGGTCCATCCTGCCCCAGCTGAGGATCCCTGAATGAGGAACGGGGCTATTCCTCTCCCATCATTCCCCCAAAGCAGGGCTGTGCCAACCCCACCGCCCCCCTCTTCCCCCTCCCATGCTGTGTTGGATGATGGTTTTTATTCATCTCTGCCGTGACCTCTCTTTGTGCGAGGCGGATGCTCCCTGCGGTGCTCCCTGGAGCATTCACCTCGGACCCCTCTGCTGTCTCATGTTCCTCAGAGAGGCTTTTGTGTGTTTGCTTTTCCACCCTGAGATTTCCATGGAAAAGCAAGGCGTTTTGCAAGTGCAAAGGAGTGTGAAACAATAGTGTGGAGCTCTTGATCTTCCCAACTTCAGGCGTACATATGCTGTGCAGGATTGTTTTGGTAAAAAGCCTCTTAAAAAAGCATTTTATACCTATTCAGAAAGACATATTCACGGACTAAGAAGGAATAAATTGTGCCAGATGTTATGGTTTTTACTGGTGTGCTACGGACACAGGCTTCTCCCTGCTTGCTCCTAGGTAGCTGAAATCTTGGCTTCTTTTCCATGAAGTGTTAAGGAAAATCTGTTGTAAGAACACGTATTTTAGAAACATTTTCTGTGTACTGTGTTAGGCTCAGCCTCCCTGTACTCTGGCACAGTAATTATATGGGCTGAAAGGCACCCAGGGAAGTGAGGAGCCTTCTGTCCAAACTGAGATCTTATTGGGAGAAGCTCTGACTTTCACCTCAACACCTGGGACCTCGTATTCAGGTTAATTCCAGGGAAGAGTCCACCAGAAAACACAAGAAAGGACTGGAGTGGAAGTTCTTATGCTAACATCATGATGATTCATTCATTATAGATTTGGAGCGGACTTTGCCAATCCCTGTTAACTCTGTGCCAACATCAGGAGGCTGAAAGAGGCTTTCAGGGCAATTAAACCTTTGATTCTGAATCGTAATGTCATGGAAAGTAGAAAGTTTTTTCCACATCACTGGGATTCTTAGTCATCCCTTCCCTGAGCCTGAGGCACACATAACATGGCTTTTCTTTAATGCCTTGTACAAGCAGCTTCTCAGCTCCCGTGACCTGTGAAGTGCCACTTTCAGAACCCATGTTACGTGATCTGTAAGCTCACAGCTGCCCAGGTCAAACTGGGAAATACCAGGGGGAAAGCAGCAGCCTTCAGGATTGGTGTCACTGATTGTCTCTGTGGGTGACACCGTGAGTGGAGTCTGTCACACAGCCTGTGCTGAGACCTGGGAGCACAGCCTGGACAGACACATACGGCTGGCACAGCAGTCTGCTCAGGGCAGAGCTCTGCCATTGCTTCCCCACAGCCTCCCATCTCCCCAGGACATGACAACCCCACACTTTTATGGATAAACACAGAAATCAAGCAAAATACAGTGGTATTGGCCAAGCACGTTTCCACCCCAGTCTCCATGGCAACACCAGCATCTCTGGCATCTCACCAGCTCCTTTGGTCAAGGTGTTTTGGGGATGTCCCAGGGAAAGGACATTGAGAATGTGTACACTTCAATAATGTGTTTTGTTTTGAAAAAAATACTGGGAATGCATTTGACTTGTTCACAATCCAGGCAACTTCAGTTCCTCGGAGAAGGTTATAGGATGTACCTTTCCACCAGTTGGAGTTTGGCTCATGTTTCCCTTTGCAAAGAGTGGCAAAACCACATTCCCTTCTGTAGCTCCTTCCAAGATCTGTTATTTCAGTTCCTGGTGCACTAGAAGACCCAGGAGGATTAGTCACTTCCCCATTCTCCAGCTCCAGCTGCAGTGAGAGGCCTGCGGAGCAGATGCTGCCTGGTGTCACACGCTCCGTGTCCAGCTCCCAGCTCTCCTGTGCGCTGGTTCATCACGGCCCTGCCCCGCCAGCAGTGCCGAATATTCCCCTTCTCCTGGAGGTTTCTCCTTCCCACCGCCGCTGGCATTCCTGGTGTCCGTGGGGAGCACTGCTGGAGAGACCCGCACCGGGGGGTCACCTGCCGGCGCTGTGGGGGGACAGGGGACAGCGGGAGGCTGCGGAGCCCGGGGCGTTTGGCGAGGTCCGTGGGGTGGGCGCTGTGTGGGGAAGGAGGAGACGCGGAGGTCGCGGAGCGGACAGCGGGGACAGGCAGGGTCGGACAACGGGAACAAGCAGGAGGAGACAGCAGGGACAGGCAGGGTCGGACAGCGGGGACGGGCGCAGCCGAACAGCATTAGGGAGGTACCCGGGAAAGGGTGTACCAGCGGAGTTTCCGTAGTGTAGTGGTTATCACGTTCGCCTAACACGCGAAAGGTCCCCGGTTCGAAACCGGGCGGAAACACCAGCCAGGGTGGCTTCTTTTTTTCCTCTTTCTGCCGGGCTGTGACACCGCTCTCTACTTTCCAATCCCCTTCCCGAGTTATTTTAATCAAAGTCGCAGCGCGGAGCGGCCCGGCAGGAACGTTAAACCCGTTTTATTCCCCAATTCCCCGAGCCGCCCCCTGCGCGGAGGCCGGAACTCGCGTCCCGGAAGCGGCGGCGGCGTCACCGGGACATGGCGGCCTGAGCGCAGCGCTCGCCCCCCTCTCCGCTCCGCAGGTGCGCGGGGGCCGNCCGGGCCCGGGGGCCGCGCCGGCTCCAAATGGGGAGCGCTCCGGACCCCCGGCCTCCCAGAGCGATCTCCCCGCGGGCTGAGCGCTGTCCGGTCCGAGCCGCGCGTTCCAAGCCTCGGCCGCTGCCCCGAGGCGGGGGTGACACGGTGTGACAGTGCCGGGCTTAGCCGGGCTAATCCCGCTGGGGCCCGCGCCCCCGCGCTCCGCCGCTGCAACCGCAGCGCCCCGGGTCCAGCAGCATCCCCCATCCCGCTGCTGCCGCACTGTCCCGAGTGAGCACGGCCAGGCTCGGGCTCCGGCTTCTCTGTAATCATTAACTCTGTTCAGGGGAAAGAAAGTGAAATCTTGCATGTAAATTGATTTTTTTTTTTTTTTTTTGCTTTTGCTTTCGCAGATCAGAAAGCGGCTGCAGCGCGTTCTCAAAATGCAGTATTCCCATCACTGTGAGCACCTGCTGGAGAGGCTGAACAAGCAGAGAGAGGCCGGATTCCTCTGTGACTGCACCGTGGTCATCGGGGAATTCCAGTTCAAGGCACACAGGAATGTGCTTGCCTCCTTCAGCGAGTACTTCGGGGCCTTTTACAGAGACGCGTCTGACAACAACGTTGTCTTGGATCAGACTCAAGTGAAAGCTGATGGATTCCAAAAGCTCCTGGAATTTATTTATACGGGAAACTTAAACCTTGACAGGTAACACACTATTAAAGGGGGAAAGGGAATAGGGAAATAAACTCCGTGGTAAGGCAGAACTGAATTCTTTCTAATAAGCTCTAGAGAAACAAATAGCAGTGGATGTGATACATATTGACAACTTGAAGCTGATCTGTTTATATGCTTTAAAATACCCTGTGATGTGCGAGTGCCAAAATAAAGGTGTGTTGTCTGATATTTCACTGATTGGTAGTTTTCAATCTCCTGCTCTTTCTGTCTGGGTTAGGAGAGATTGAACATCCTGCATGATTACCTGGAGAGGGAAGGACAAGTGTGTGTCTGGAGGTGAATTACAGCAGTCCTGTTTTTCAAAAACACACAGGAACTGTGAATGTGGTGGAGACTAAAGTCTGAGGGATGGATGACGATAGGCACGATTTTAAAATATCACATTTGTTAGAATTTGCATGATCAGTTACTTAACATTTTATATTACATTGCCCAAAAGGAGTCACAGAAGAAGTGTTTCCCCTCATCACTGCATTGATGTTGTGCCTGTTGTGCTGCTTCTCACATAGTGAGGGTGCTTTTTTCTTTGCAGTGCTTTCTTCTCAGTGAAAGAGATTTCTCTCTCCTGAGAGAGATGTGGCTACTTAGAAGTACCAAGTCTAGGATTTTTACTTCTTTCTCAATGTCTGATGTCAAATGCAGGCTTAAAAACTCTTTGTTTTTACTAAAGGGTGGAAACTCACACTCAATAATTTTAAGTGCATAGATGCCGAGTATTATTTTTAATTAGCTACAAACTTAAATGGCAGCAGAGCTGAAGTTACTGATTGGTGCTTTGTCAATTACATGTGAGCAGAACTGTGCAGAGGTCTTGATGTCCATCTGGGACTGCAGCAGGAGAGTTTCTGGATTTTCTGAGCAGGTGGATCTCTGAGGGAGGAGGAAGGTGAACGTACTGTTCTTGCCCAGAGAGAACTGTGTGGCTCTAGGTGACACCTGTCATGTTGTCCTGTGTCCCTTCGGGGCGGCTGCAGCTGCCTGCAAAGTCTGGTGTCCTCAGACTGGTGGGTGCCTGAGTGACACCAGGAGGGTACTTTGAACCCAGCACTCAGGCAGTACAAGATACTGAAACAGTTGAATTCATATGGAGAGTGATTGTGGCAAGTTGTTTATTTTTAAGGAACATTTACTGTGTAACAGATTGTTCTAATGAGGTTGTTTACCATTGATCTCTTTAAAGTGCTGTACATCCATGACTCCACTCATTGTACGTTTTGCCACCTTTTCCAGATCATTTTTTCCTAACCCATCCTGCCTGTGTGGCAGGAGCTGAAAAATAGAATGGGGTGGTTTAAATGAGGACTTCCTTGGTGTTAATGGTGTCTGTGTGCAGCTGATACAGAATTAAGAGTGTTTGCAAATCGTTTTATAAAACAAGATTAATACCTGCCGCAGAAGTGCTGAGGTGAATGCTCTGCTAAGGAATTACCTGAGTCTTTGGCCAGAAGGTTTACGAAATGGTATTTTATGTATTTTATTTTCCAGTGGTTTATTCCTTCGTGCTGTTATTTGTGAGCTGTTTGGACCAGCAAGCCTATGTCTAGCCTCACCACCTTAAAAGCCGACTTCTAACTTAAAATTCTACAAGAGGCATGTAACTAAAATAAAATCCTCAGTTTGAGGGTCTGCAGACCCCACTAGACATGGACTTTCAGTCCAGGAATAATTGACAGTCTAGAGCCTTGTGACACTAAAGCACTGAGAAGTTAAATGTTGCTGTGTGTTCTCAAAGTTTCATTTTCTGGCAGTATAACTCTTCTGCAGCTCTGTGTCCACGTGTGATGCAGTTGCTGCAGAACAAACGTTTGCTTTGTCCAGAATGTTTCACCAAAGTTTTGTTTCCTTGCAGCTGGAACGTTAAAGAGATCCACCAGGCTGCCGACTATCTCAAAGTAGAAGAAGTGGTCACTAAGTGCAAGATCAAGATGGAGGACTTTGCTTTTATTGCGAATCCCTCCTCCACAGAGACATCCAGTATCACTGGGAACATTGAGATGAATCAGCAGACCTGCCTCCTGACTCTCCGAGATTACAACGGTCGGGAGGAGAAGGAAGATGCTGCTGCAGCTGCTGCAGAGCTGGTCCAACCACAGGCAAAGAAAGCAGCTTTAGAAAAGAAATCGCCTCAACCCAAAAAGCGAAAGAAGAATTTCAGCCCCCCCAAAAGCACGGAGAATAAATCCCTACAATATCAGAACGAGGTGGCTGAGAACACGTCCTTTGAGATGTTTTTAGATGCAAATAAGCTGGCCACCCACATAACAGAGCAGGCTGCCCAGGGCAGTGATAACTCCGAGCTGCAGCTGGCGGCGGTGGTGGAGAGCGAAACGCTGGCGGCGCAGGATATCCTGGCGCAGAGCATGGCAGCCAAACAGAAACGGGGAAAGCCCCAGCAGAGCTGTGCTCTGAAGGAGCACTGCATGTCCAACATAGCCAGTGACAAGGGCACCTACCAGCTGGAGGGCTCGGGGGAGGAGCTGGACCAGAAGTTCTCCAAGGCCAAGCCGGTGTGCAACACGTGTGGGAAGGTGTTCTCCGAAGCGAGCAGCCTGCGCCGGCACATGAGGATCCACAAAGGGGTGAAGCCCTACGTGTGCCAGCTCTGTGGGAAGGCCTTCACCCAGTGCAATCAATTGAAAACACATGTAAGAACTCACACAGGTAAGCCACTGGCTGTGTCTCGTGGGCTGTGGAGGCCTGGGGTCACTCACACGCAGCCTGGGAGTGCAGGGCTAGAAGGATTCTGATTTCTTCCTCTTGAACTTGTGTCTGCTGTCGCTGTGCATACAGGGTAGTACCAGTATCCTGGTCACATGAAATGTTTCAGCATTTTTCAGTACAAAATCATAGTTTATTCTTTCAGTGGCTAGAGAGGACTATATTAGTCTGAGCATCTTGATTTGTTCAAGCATCTTGATATCTGGAAAGACTCAGGAGATCTGGCTGCCCTTTAGCTTCATAGAGTGGTGGAATGCCAAAAACTACTTGTCAGCAGTGCATGAGATCTTGCTGTACTTGATACCAGAATTTCTGTTGCTTTTTTTTAAACTTCAAAACATAATGTATATTTGAGGACAAAAGTGGCGGAAAAATTCAATCTTGTAACAAGTAACTTGTCCCATAGGGTGTTCAAAAAAGGTAGGAAAGTTGACTGCATTACTGCAGCATTTGGGATTTTATGGACAATTTAGTAGATGTGCAGCTGAAATGTGTGATGGTGTTATGATCCCTGCATTCAGTAACATTACCAGGAACTTGTGCAATATCAAGCATTTAAGAGAAATCACTCAGGAACACTTGAACGTTTTAATCCAGCATGTCTGACTTAAAAAGATGATGAAGAACAAATTGCTGGAGGCTGGGAAG
>VYZT01062625.1:0-11782 GCA_013400735.1 Pomatostomus ruficeps | reverse complement strand
TAGCAGAAAATATCACAAGCACTTAGATGACAAGCTGGAAGCATATATAACTCACCATGGAAAACAGGCTTTTCATTAGCCCAACAGCACTTGAAATTGCTGGCACTGTGGTTTTGATAGTGATGTAAGGAGAGCAGGCAGCCACAGTCACATTGCAGTGCAAGCCAGGCCAAAGGAGCTGCTGATATCCTGCTCACCTCTGCCCTGGCTGTGCTGGGTTGGGTTATCTGTTGGATGGTATGGCTGAAGAGTAATCTCAATAAAAACAAAGGAAAGAGTGATTCATATCTGTCTAAATTCAGATTCCAACTGAACAAATATACACATTATGCAGCATAAATTGACACTGCAGTACCTACCTTGGGTGGTCAGCTAGCAAGCCAGTTCAGCATCCCCCCTCCTAATCCTGTGAAATTTGTTCAGCTCACAGTTTGAAGCAGTGTTTGTGTGCAGTTCAAATCCCCAAATGTGCTTTCCATTTGCGTTTTCTCAGGCCCCACTGCAAAACTGGTTCAGGAACTTTAACAAACACATTTTATGAAATGGACTGACAAAAGAAGGAAACAAGATTTCCTGTTTCATCTGGTCCCATCACCTGTTATGGCAGGAATGCATGACAGCTTATCATCTTAATGAAATGATTCAAACCGTCTTAAAAAAAAAACCGAAGAAAATTTGTCCCCACTGTTGCCATGACAGTGTTAGTCTTATCCTCAAGGGCTGGCTTCTAGTTTCGAGTCTACATCTACAAATATCTAGTTCATGTCTGATTGTTCTTATTCCAGTACTGACCATCTGATTTAGTAAACTACTGCCCTTCTTGATGTTTCCTTCCCTGATGCATGTATAAACTTTTGATATATCCCAGTCTGCAATTTTCTAGACTAAACAACTAAAGCTCCTTTAATCTTACATTGTGTGTCAGGCTTTCATCTTTTGGCTGTCCGTGCAGACCCCCATGCAACCACTGCAATGTAAAGTCATGCCCCTACCCCTTTTGGAAATGCCCTGACTCACACATAATTATAGCCAAAGAGGGAAGAAATCCTCTTTGTATTGCCACATAAGGAAAGTCAGCCCTCAGGGAAACGCCTGGGTACATAAGAAAGGTATTTTTACAGAAGGCACATGGGCAAAAACAGGTGCATGGCACAGGAGGTGCTGGCAGTCAGTTACAGTGCAGGAGACACTCACAGTTGTACCACTTGCATCCAACAGGATTACACCAATTAAAAGATTACAATAACTGCAAGCAGATGGGCATTTCAAATACAGATGTCTTCTCCAAAACTGGTAGCAGCAGCATCAGCTGTGCTGAAATGGCAATGAGTCAGTGCATCAAGAAACATAGAAAATATGTTGTCCTTCATGGACTGTCGTACACCTGCTCCTCTCAGACGGCCCGACACAATTTCTTACCCTCTACTTGTCTTCCAAGCTCAACCGACACTGAGCTAATGAGTGAATGATTAAGCACCAGCCCATGCTACTCTATGCCCTGGATACGATTACTAAAGTTACAGTGCCAAGCTAAACACTTGCAGCTCATTTCCTTTGCATAAGATGGCATCAGAAAGGAAAAATGAAACTGAGGATGCTCATGCAACCACTTTGTTTACAAGACAGAAAGTTTCAGCAACTCAGTGGGGAACCCAGGGAGAAAACCCCTTCTCCCTTCACACCATGATCTAACTCCCCATGTTGGAGCAGTCGGTACCATCACAGCCACAAAATCGGTTACCTCTCAGACTGCCAATTCCATGGCACTGCCCTGCCACAAGTAATTGCAGAATGCAACAAATAATTCTCAGAAACCTGGATCCAAGCCTCTCTGAACCACACATCATACACCTCGCCCTGCTATGAGCACCAGCCCCTGCCACCACCTGGCCCTGTACCAGCTCCATCCCTCCTTGCACCCCATTCCCTGCTGGGCCCTGGTCCCTCTGCCAGCACCTCTTCTGAACACCTGAGCATGGCTGGGGCACTGCTGGCACCACCTGCAGGCATTCAGAGGCTCTCTGCCCTGCTGATTTCGAGGCTGCACAGCCTTGTGGAGGTTTAACAGAGGTTCCCGCTGCACAGGTACCTGGATCTCGGTGCTTCAGAACAGCACCCATTGGCACAAACTCTTTGCAGTTATGAAACTATGAAACTGGGTATGGAGGAAAACTTCTGCTTGTTTGCTCACTCAAGTATCTCCCTCCCTCCCCTAAAACTTCTCACAAAGCTTACATCTAGGTCTCACACGGATTGACTTTTGCACTACAAAGGAAAGAGGGAAAACAGAAAGAAACAGTCCCAACTAGAAAGTCCCCAGCAGCTCCAGCCACATGAAGATGTTCCTGTTCACCAGCTTATCTGAGAAAGTTCACCAGCCATATGGCATGGTTTTATCATGGCTTTTATGTTACATTTTCTTTTTTCCTTAGGAATAGGAGAAATGCCGTACATATTTGTGCCAAATAAGGTGTTGAATGACGAAATCATTGGAGAAAAAGCTGCCAGTTGAAACATTAGTGTGAAACTCACCTGATTTTCCTTGGACTAGGTAGATGTTGCATCCTTCTACAAAAAATAGTTTCTAAATGCAACTTGGGTAAGTCTGGTGAGTGGGGACCAGCTCCACTCAATCCAAAAATCTTAGGAACTTGCAGTGTATTAGCCTCATCCTCCTAAGTCCTTCACGCCTTCTTCCCAACTTGTTTTGATCTTTCATTAAATTGCAAAACTGTGTCTTGTACTGCCTAAGTTCTGTCCTTCCAGCAGTGAACTCCCACAGCTAATGGTCTGCACCCTGCTCAGGTCTTTGGAAGGTAAGCTGTGACTTCAAAGGACATATTCAGGCACTGTATCCTCAGATAAAGATCACTGCAGAATCACTGGTGGATGAAGAACGAAGATCCATGAATTCACCCCAAACTGAATTTCTATATGCACCCCAAGGCTGCATATAGAAATATATCTCAAGAAGAGATAGGATGACAACAACATGATCCTGGCAGCTTGGTTTTCACAAAAGTAAAAAGCAGCAGCAGAAACACCAATATAATTCCAGCTATGTCAATTCTTACCTGTCATTTAAATTAATAAATATTCCATTCACTTTGGAATATCCGTCCAGGTGTGTCAGGTATTTTATGTAGAGTTTTGATGAATGCTCAGCATTACATTTTCGTTAGCCTGCCCTTGTCATTCCCTCATTTTCTATCAATTCACAAGGTCTTGTCCCATTTTAAATCTCAACAGTTACAACAGCCTCCCATCACGTGCAGAGCACTCAACTGCCCTAGGGCACACTCTTTTCCTCTAATTTTTCAAACAATGCTTCTTTTCTTCTTCCTTTTAGCCCAATCCCTTTTAAAACAGTGAACTTTTGCAACAGGATTTGTACAAATCCCATCATTTTCTGTTAATTAATTAGTTATAATTAAGCAACATTTATATATAAGCTCAGAGAAGTTACTGCACTGCCTCCTGAACTCTTCTTACACTGAAAAGACCTTCTCTGACAATAAGTATGGACATCTGTGCAGAGACCCCTTGCTCCCATCTGCTGACAGACGCTGTGAGGCTGTCGCACTAACTTCACCCACTTACAGCGTTTTCAACATGCAGCACAATCTTCACGGCAACTGAAGTTCTCCCTTCCTGGTGCTAATCATGCTTAACGAGTGTCTGCCCAGAGCAGGCAGAGGCCGAGCTTGTCCCAGCTTTCTCTTATGCCAGATGTCACGGCTGCAGGGCACAATTAGGGGAAATAACCTTTGCAGGGGAGAAGAAGGAAAGCAGAAAGCTGCTTTGGTGCACATGTAGATGGTTTTGAGTGCACACACACATACGTGTGTGTGTGTGTGTTTGTGCCTGTATTGGGGCTCAAGGAGATATACTCCTGCTGTGTGGACCCACAAGTGGGTTTCTGGTACACTGTTAACAATAACTTCATGTTGCTTGCACAATATGTCACTTTGTCCTTGCCAGGATGGATAAAGGCTGCTATTGTGCAAGAATCTCACTTAAGATATGGAGCATTTTCAAGGATGAAAGCACTCCAGTCATTTGCAACTGCCTAGAAACCCGGCGGTGGGACTAATTCCCTGACTAATGCCATACCATGATGCCTTTCTGGAATCACTTCTACATGCTGCTTTTTTGCCCACACTGATTTGCCACCGTGCACTAAGATAAAATACCTGCTACTGGTATTGAACTCAGAGCCATATGGTGATTGCACCAGATCCTCCATCCATCTAGCTGACTGGACTGTATAGATATGAGGAGTGGCTATGCATTACACGGCCACAAATGCTCGATTGGCTTAAAACACTGAGACCAGTTGTGCCTTTCGTAGAGGTCTTTTATGTCTTGAAATGTCTAAGGAGCACATGTGAAGAGAGATGCTGAAAAATGAGTCTAAAATCCCAGGCTCAGTTCAAGATACTGTTTCCGTCCATTCAACAGTTTTGGTCTGAGGTATGATGCTGTTTGCAGACTTGCAGCTACCACTCTCAATGAGGGGCATAACACAAACAGAATGAAAATGTGCAAGGTTAGAGCCATTTAGACAGAGAGACTGATCTTATCTATCTTTCATAGATAACCACCTACATTCAGATAAGATCCAAACTTGATGGTGCTATATATGGAGATAACCCTTTTCCTTGGAAAACAGCTACATTTCAATTCAAAGTATTTTCTAAGGTGCAAGAATAAACAAATGCTAAAGTATCAACCCATGAAAGTCAAGAGATCTGCAGCTGATCATCCAGCTACACTCATTTGAAACCAAACAAATGCATTTTAAAATCTGATAGCTAATGTAATAATCACTGACCACAGATAAAGTGTGAGGTAAATGAGTTCTTTAATCTAGTTATCAATTGAAAGGCTACAAAGAAGGAAAAAAAAGTCAATTCACTGATTTCTCTTCCTTAATCTTCAATGGAGCATTGCAGTTTTGTGAGTTGCTGGTACACCCCTTCAATCTATATCAGAGGAACTTCTGCCCTCCTGCAGAGGGAGAGGGTGCTGCTTGCTCCTATTATTGTCAAAGAAAGCAAAACATCAACAGTGCTACCTCGTGTGATTTGCAAACAACAGCTAAGGGCAGGTGAGAGTCAAAGCTGTGTGGAAACAGGCGTTTGACTAACTGCAGCACCTTTGGATGCAATCAGCCAGGGTGCTGGCTGTGAGTGGCAGCTCACCTCCTAAGAGTCAAAAGTAACCCTGAAAAGGAAACCCTGACACTCTTTGATTAGCATTGTTAAGAGTGGCTGGTTAAGCCAGAAAGGAAGCAGACATTTGGTTTCTAAGAAGCACCACCAAACAAAATACCATCTAAACATGATAAATGCAGCAGCCTGAGCAAGTTTCTCGGCATGTAATTCCACCTAGGAATTTCTCTTGTGAAATAGCTCTCTATGGTGCTTCCAAACCCATCTGCTGGGATAAAACCAGCTTGGGGGGGCACACTTTCACTTCTACACCGCTTATGTGAGTGAGCTTTGTGGAGGAATGTGCAATTCCTTACTCCAGTAAAGCCTGCACACTAGGCTCTGACACTCAGTGCCCGAGCCAGACCCTGCAAGCCCAGACAGGGCAGAGTGACCACGGAGGGAGAATGCCTCTCCCTCCATGGGGTTCCTCTGAAGAGCCCTTCTCAGCCCCCCAGAGCTCCATGGGCACTGTTCCAGAGCTCTGGGTGGAACACATGGATAGCTGAGCACAGAGGTGTGCCAAGCCCACCCAAAGGCCATTCTGAAGGCACAGCAACACTTCCATACCCTCTTTCCCCACCCACTGCTGTTCCCTGCCTAGAAGTCACCAGCTTCCCCCCACACTCCCTGTACACTGTTTCCAGCAAGGTATTCTCCATTTGAAGCACGTCTTTTTAGTGGTGTTGCACATGTGGCCTAGGAGAAATGAAAGCTTTTTGTTGCTGAGCAGTTTCTCTGGTGGAAGCAGATCCTCTGAAATGAGGTTTAATGCCTAAGTCAGGTCACCAATGCCAGCCTGTGAATAGACAGCAAGCAGCAGGGAATCTCTTGCATCTTTAGAGACATTACCTGACTGCCACCATATTCTCCCTCTGAGACCACAGAACCACTAAGGCTGGAAAACACCTCTAAGACCATTGAGTCCAATAATTAACCCAACACTGCCAAGCACACCACTAAACCGTGTTCTTAAGTGCTATCTCCCAGCTTTTGATGTTTCTTTGATTGCTTCTCCCCTATTTTAGGTAACAAGCTCCTTTCTGAGGGACCATCCAACACCATTTTATGTATGCTAAAAGGCTCAGAAAGACATCTTGCCCAAACTGCATTTGTGTTTCCCTCTGTATTTATTCTTTAACAGCTGTGTTTTGTTTTTAATGATGTTTTTATTCCTGTGCTTTTTGTATCAAGTGCAGCAAAGGAAATTTAAGGTTAGTGCAAGGCTTCTTTGTATCATTAATTGAAACATTTTTCTGTTACAACCAGGCAATAGCACGTCTGCCTTCAAATGGTGCTGGTGAGAAAAGGCAAGAAATGGAAGTACATGAAACACCCTCTCTTGGAGCACGTCTCCATGGCTGTCATTTAACCTACCTTATGTCCTTATTTCTAGTAGGTTAAGCATGGAAATCTTCCTGGGAAGAAAGGCCACAAGAATGGCTCCTCAAGCGCCTTCTCTAAAGTTAATATCCTACTCCATGGCAGAACAATTTCAAGGGTCTGTCATGCTGTGGATGTGGTGGTGATACCTTTCTCTGCATCCCTCTGGAGGCCCCAATTAACAAATGAAAGCAGAGGGAGGAAGCTCAAACTGGAGCAAGTACTACAGATGTGTAAGAGTCAAAAGGGAACAGACAGAGCAACTTCCCTTTCAGAGATGAAGGCTGATACTAAGACTCTAAAAGTGTACAAGCAGAAAAACAGGGAGCAAGATGACTAATTAAGATACAGCATTAATAACATTCAGTTTTATCACCAAATTTATTTGGCATGCAGTTGGCACTAAGGTATTAAAGAATACCAGGTAACTGGAGAGAAGGATTTGCCATTGTGCAATTAAAGTCAAAACCTAACAGAAAATGGGGAACTTGTTTCACTTTATGTGGTTTTTAGTTTGGTTTCTTTTTTTTTTTTCCTTCATTTTTTGCTAAACTGTACTTATTTGTGAGTTTTTAAAGTTTTTCTGATAGACATTTGGGAGTATCCTGATTCTTTGTGGATGCCTGAGTGTGGAAAAGGCTCAACAGTCTTAAGTGAGCTGATGGAAACGTTGAGCACGTCCACACTGAGAGAGATGGTGCACTGCCCAAGTGACTGGAACAAGGAGGACATGTTCACACACGGAGCAGGCTCAGCAGACAAAGTCAAAGCCTTTATGATGGTGCATTCATTGTGGAGAGTTGGGGCAGGAAGTGTTTTGATCATATCCTTTTCTGTATGGTGGCTAATGAGTTGTATATAAATAATGGCAGTATCTTGTGCAGCTGCTTTGTGGTTAAGGGTGGCCTTGGGGCATCGTGCTGCAAAGGGCAGGGACTCGTGAAATGCTTTACAAGCATCTCAGCCACCTGTTTAGGAGGGGCAGTAGCTACTTCAAATTGTAAAGTATGGACAACTAAATCCTCCAATTCCTCCTACTTATCACATCGTTGTTAAGTCTTCACAAATTGCTTATCAGGATGAAGGACTTGGGAAGCACTTCCTAACACATTCTCACAATGGGATGATAAAGAGTATTATCACTCCATGTTGAACATAAGCAGGTCTGTTTATGAGTCAAAAGGAAATCTATTCTATTTTACTTTAAAGGACAATTATCAAAGAAATATTCACACAAGGGCAGGACTGGTTATTTCCACCGCTATAAGGTGTGGGACCCTGTTGTGTGTTTACAGACAGCAGCTGAAGGTGCTGGAAGGCATGCTACATTGTGAGCAAGCACAGGGATTTTTCCCAATTTAAGCAGGAATGTCTGGGTGTATCTGATATGACAGAGACCCATTTGAGTGAGAAACACGAAAGGTTGTGTCCCAGGACTCCCAGCCAAGGCTGCTGATAGCCTGTCAGCCCATCCCCATTTTTCTCATTCTTTGATGCTCTCCCTATCACGACTATTAATCCCTCCAATTTCACTGTCTTTTTCTTACTGCTTAGGCAGATATCTCCCTGTCAGATGTAAAGAATGCTGTCTGCCATCTTAGAAGCACTATGAGAACAATTCTTTCCAAAAGCATCAATATCGGTCAGTTTTGCCTAACAATAAGTCACAGTTTATCTCATTGAAACTGGGTGCAGAACTTCATCTGACTTCAGTGGGCACAAAGCAAAGGCACTGCTGAGATGTTAAGCATTTTTGCTAAATCCTCACACCATTTTATACAGGAGAAACAGGCAAAGGCAATATGAATTTCTGAGCTCCTGTGGCACATCCTAGGGCACATCCACGGGCACATCCACATCATGTTTTTCCATATGAAATGAATACCTGAAGCAAGATCCTAAAAGCCATGACTGAGAAAATGCAGGAGTGGATCCAAGTAGCAGTCCTGTATCCCCTTGCCTACATCCTTCCAGAGGTCAAGTCCTGGGGAATGCTTGTTTGTTAATGTTGTTAAAGGTCAGGACAAAGGTCCATCCATGTTAAACAGCTGCACAGACACATGGTTTGCTGCCTAGGTTTGTCCTTCCTCCCCATGTCACATCCTCATGCTAAACTGAGCTAAATTTTCCTCAAATCATCCCAAATATAAACCTCCCGTTGATCCATCATCAGGTGGATGACTGACCTTTGTGACTGCCTCCAAGATCACAAGAAAGTGGGGAAACATTTTTCTAAGTATGATTAAGGTATTTTAATAGGTTAATTGAAAAGAAAGGGTATTTCACACAAGGGCTGTCCTCTTTGACAAATGTTCTACTGTTCTCTGCTCTCATGCTGCATTTTACCTTTGGCATCCTCTATGATTCCTTAAGCTCCATTAAAAGAATTTAATAGTCATACATTAGTTATATTAGTCAGAAAGGACATTTTTCATTTGCTTTTAAGGAAAAAGCATATACTGGGTTTTGTTTAAAAACGTATGTATTCTATGGAACAACTGGTATGAAAACAGAAGGAAAGATCCTTGAAAAATTGCATGAAGTAATGTTGTTGGGAAAAAAGTTCTTACTTAAAAGAGCAACTGTACAAATACCTGTTTATATTAAGCTCATATGAGCACAGCACAAAATCTAGGAAAAGGATGGATCTTCTTGAGACTTCTTACTTGGAAGACACAGAACAGTAAGAATAAAATGACTTGACTCTACAGAAAAACCCATGCATATCACTAGACATAGTTAGGATTTTGAATCAGTTAAGAAGCCTAAGTAACAAGGTTCACACTTTCTCACAAACTCACAGATGTGCTAGGAAAGTATTTCCTCCTCCGGTTTTCTTCTCTCTTCTCTTTGGTCACATCAATACAATACTTAGATCGAAGAAAACTTCATCTCTTTTTCTCTGCCGCATTTCTAATCCCTATCTTGGCCACACTGCCTTAGGAAAAGCAGGTAAGTCTAAGTCCAAAAATGACAGGAGAGATCTTCTGCCTGTCCTAGAAGTGCACTGCTGATCTTCCTGCCTATTCAAGTGTTTTCATCCACTCTTTTTCAAGATGAAACTGACAGTGGCATGAAACAACTGGCTGACTCTTTTCCATTATACTTATTTTCCTTCTTGTTCATTTTTCAATTTTCTGCCTGCCTTAGACCAGTCAATTTGATGATGGTTTGTCTGTTTCAAGGACAATAGCACTTAAAGGAACTGCAAGGGAAGCAGAAGTGAGGGACTGAAACACAGCACCACCTCCCAGTGAATAGGGGGAGACAGAAATGGTCTAAATATTTATGTCTCAGAAGAACACTCACAAGGATGGTCTGATCTATGTTCCTAAAAATGTCTCCCTCTCTTTGAAGGTCCTTGCAACAAGGCACAGGTAATCAAGGAGTCTCTGAAAGTTCATGCCGGTATTTAAGCATCTTCAGTAAGTGATTTTATTATTTCTTCTGGTGGACTTATATTCAAATACTTTACCTGGAGGGAGGTGAACTATCTTTAAACACACTTTTAAATCTTGCCTAACAAGGAGCACATCCTCCTCTCCTGAGCAGGAGCTCAGTTGCTACTTGTACTAGCTGATATGCAGATGCTTGTAAATAACTCCTTCCTGTAGGATGATGAGATAAGGAAAGCATTTGTTCTCTAATTTTCTGTGCAATTATTTTCAAGGAAAAAGTGCTTCTGTGAATCTGTAAATGAATCACAGTCTTCAAATGCAAAAAGGGAACAAAGCCTGAAATGAAAGGCTGGCTGTGATCTGGCTGTCTTTTCTGAAAACTTCTCTGGAGAAGGCCATCCTGTATGAATTAAAAGCCTGATAATTTTGTTTGATAGGCTTTTTTTTGTCTGACTTAGCTTCTTCCAGTTACATACACTAATGTAAAAGAAAAAAAAAAAGAAAAATATATACATAGAAAATGAGAAACTAAAGATGCTCATGGGAAGAATTCCAAAGGATTAAAAGGTTGCATCAAGCCATCTAGAGAAACTTCCACTTCTTCACCACTTGAGCCCTCTAACTGCCACTGGAAGAATTTTTACAGTTTGTTATATTTCAGTGTCTGATTGTCAGCATTGTTCTTCCCTGACTGATCTTCAAAAGGTATGGGAAGATGAGCTAAAAATTATACTCTGAATATGGAAAACCTATGTATAACATGGTGTTACCCAGTTTTAGCTAACTTCTTTTTGTATGGAGCACTGCAAGCAAGTAGGCCTCTTCACAGAGCTGTCCAGTGCACCTGGAGTCTATTCCAGTACACATCTTTCTGGAAAAAGCATCCAGAGGCCCAGTGTACCATCCCCAATCTGTAAAAAGCATTGTTGCCACCAGCCCATCAGATCTCCCTTTAGATGACTGAATTTGCTTGACAGAGATTAAGTTTATATAGCTTGATATCTCCCACATTGCTTAAGTTATTATCTTACCTTGAATCTCAGTTGTGGTAGTTCATGTCCTCTTAGACCCTGTTAGCACTTTAAGTATTTTATGCTGCTTCTCACACACTGAACAATTCTCCAGTGAAATACTATAGCCCAAATCCTCTTCACTTTAAAAGCTCCTGTAAATTTCCAACAATTCCTGCCATAATAGTTCCTCACTCTGCCAAAGCAATAAGCAACCAAACCCCACTTCTACAAAGGCAATTTGAAGCAAAGATATATGTGTTTCTGCCTGTCCTGTGTGAACCTTTAGTGTCGGTAAACACATGGCATGGTGTTAACACATGCTTTCCAGTGTTCTGCATGGGATGCAGATGCAGTGTACCTATGCACCACACAAACATGCAAAATACAACCTTTAGCCTCAGCTGGCCCTGAGCCCTCCACACTTACCAGCCCAGAACAGTACCCATCACAAAGCGTGCACTTTAGCATGCAGAGGAAATACATATTTGCTCCTACAACAAAGGACATCTACATTTTTGTGATGTGGCAGTTACGATCCTTTTGTGACCAACAATCAGTAAGCTGCACATCTCAAACAACTTGTCTTTCCTCTTCTCATTATATTCTTACACCTTACACATTTTGGACATATACCAGGGTACATGAAAGACTGAAGGGGCAGACATGCATACAGAGGGATAGAATCCTTCCAGTTTGTTTTATGACCAGTGTGCCTTGAAATGTATGACATGGAAAGGGGTTGTGGTGCCACTGGGTGACAGGGTGAAAACTGCTA
>VYZT01062624.1:6778-20487 GCA_013400735.1 Pomatostomus ruficeps | reverse complement strand
CTTCCTTCCTTCCTTCCCAATATTCAACCATTTGAGTTACTAAATTGTTAGATTGCTTCTTCACACAATCTGGGAAATGAAATGATCAGTGAATTATGTTAATCCTGGGGAGACAGAAGCTAATTTAGAATACATGATGCATAGCTTCCTATTCACATATATTTACAATGCTGTCAAGGTTTGCTTTAAATAGGTGAGGACTCCAACTCAGGAAAGCACCTCCATTTGAGAAAGGATATTGGAGGACTTGCTTAGCTTTGAGAAAAGTGCTTGAGCACCTGGAGAGTCAGTGGAACTGAGCAGATGCCTCAGATAAAGCCCATGAGAAGGACATTTATGTCCTGTCTCTACACGACTTGACCCATCACCATGATGGGATTTGTTCTTCTTGACACTAAAACTGTTATCCACACTGTCCTGATTTTTGCCAAAAGTGTGGGGCAGTTCAACCAACACATAGTTAGGATATGCATTTAACTATTAGTTAAAAATAGTTATCACTGATGGGCAAATCCCTTTCTTACAACCTTCACAGTTTCCCTTGAGATACAGGAGTTAACAGGTACACAGGCAAAATACATTTTTAAAAAACCTTAAAAAATAAGATACAAGCAGGTCTCTTTGATCACCTAACATTTCTATTAGCTATAGATCCATCTCCTTCAGGACTTGTAAAACACCCTCAAAACTTCACCACTTCAAAATGAGGAAGTTTTCTCATTCCACAGGTGTGAGTGATGTCTGCACATGACCAAGAAACAAAGAAATTTCTTCTGTGACATAAATTTTCCACATATCCAAAGATATAATTATTTTAGGAACTGCCACCTTAGCTGAGGATAAAAGTAGGATTTTTATGTCTGTCTAAAAACGATTTTCCTATAAGGATCCATAATGTGCTTTTAGCCTCTCAAAACCCCATGGCAAGACTCTTCTATATTCATAGCCAGAAAAGATATGTTTGTTATTTTTATATTTCTAAGCTTACTGTATTTTGACTGATAATTATTTAGGGAACTTGGTTGTATAGGCAGAAGCAGATAAAAAGTAGTCTCTGTGAAATAATTTAACCCTGTCTTAAACTCTCCTGAAGTACTTTGTTGGTTTGTTGTTTTTTTTTAATGTGTGCCTATTGCTTATCTGGAATGCAGCATGCAGAGGGATGGTATAAACCTTTTACTGATGCTCATCTGCAGGCAACTACCTTATCACAGAGGAGTCAGTTATGAGTAACGTAACCAGTCATTTTTACATGGATAAAATCAGTATTTGAGGCTGTGTCGTATATTCTGTGTATTTCAGAAACTATCTAGGGTCTTTCTCTCACTTTTATCCAACAATTTCTGCTAGTATGTATTAAGGAGATATTCCTTCCTGTCTTCTGGCTTTCTTCAGCCAGTTTTCACTCTTCAGTTTTCAGAGCCTCTTGTGAGATCCTCTTGGTTTCTCTTTTCCAATCTGTTTGCTTTTTTGCACCAAGTTTCTTTCAGTTCTTTTCTGTCACCTTCAGGGTAGGGGTGGTTAAAGTCTGAGATTACAGCCTGCAGCATGCCACCCTGAGCTCCAGGATGAAGGACACTGGGCTCTGGCAACATGCAGGTCTGTATGGCTTTCCAAAGTCATCAAATCAAATTTTAAAGAAAATTTCAGTTCAGAGCATATCATAAAACATAAATTAAAAAAATGCAATCATTGCAAAATTATGTGAAAGCAAATAATTGTAAAAAAGACCCCATACATATATTGAGGTTGACTGCAAGATAATATTAATGAAGTTTGATGCAAAAGTAGGGTTGGCTGAAGTGAGAGTGAACGTCATCTTCTCTATTGGAGAAGTATTTTTCTTTTATGAAGAAACACAATTATTTTTTTGACAGATGCCTCAGCATTTAGGTGTTCATATAGACCCCAAAATATTTTGTTTAGGAAATTATTGTTTGAGCTCAACACTCAGAAACACTGAGGCTATGAGAAACCACTGTGATTTTCCAACCTTGCTGAGTTATATTTTATATATTAAACCAGAGATGTTTTTGTCGTGATTTGGGAAGTGGAAGTCATTCTTCCGTTTGGAGAATGACCATCTTGAAGTTCAAAAATTTGCACTCTGGAGCATGGCCAAGTGTGGGTGGGCAGCGTGATGCCCTCAGGGCAGCTGGCTGTCTGGAGTGCTGTCCTTGTACCCATCCCATGTGTGCCACCCCATGCCAGTTCCTCAGGACGCTGCACAGGCTCAGGGTCAACCATCATCTCTGGGTCTTGCCAGGTGCTGGCAGTCCAACTGTGCCATGGGACCAGGGTGCCAGACACAGATCTCTGAGTGCCTGCCTAGAGAGGGAGGGCCATTGGTGGGGAAGAGCATCTGTGGGACCTGCCGGGGCAGGGCACATGCTGTATGAGCACTGCCTGCCTTTCTTGCTATCCCTCTGCCCATGTTGCTGGGATACTGGAACTCTCCTGGGGAGAAGTGTGAGGGTTCTGAAAGAGACTTGGCACAGATGGTGTAGGTGGTGACGTATTCTCAGTCCTGCTGTGACAGCTTTTAACTGCTGCTGTCTTCTCCATGGGAAAGCTCTTGGTCTCTGTCATCTTTGCATTGGGACAGCTCTTGGTCTGTGTCACCTGACAGTGCACACCGATGGTGTTTCTGAGTTCTGTTTTTCCCATTGGTCCTCTCTCTGCATGGACTCTGCCTTTGATGGAGTCAACCGCTCCTCTCAACTTAGTGTCGTCAGCAAACGTAATATACCTTCAAATGCTGCATCCAAGTTGTTTATGAAGATGTTGAAGAGAACAAGGCTGAGGATGGAGCCCCGTGGAACTCCACTAGTGACAGGTCACCAGTCTGATGTCACTCCATTCACTGTAACCCTTTAAGCCAGTTGCTCAACCATCCAATGATGTGTTTATCCAGCTTTGTGCTGGGCATTTTATCCAGAAGGATACTGTGAGAGATAGTATCAAAAGCTTTACTGAAATCTAAAAAGATTTAATGTCTTGGTTTTCTTTGGTCAGCTGAGTGGAGAACCTTGTCTTAAAAGGAAATTAAGTTTGTCAGGCAGGACATTTCCCTCATGAACCTGTGATGGCTGTGACCAGTGCCCAATTTGGCTTTCAGGTTCTTTTCAGTAACTTCCAGGATTATCGTCTCCATAATTTTAACAGTCACTGAAGGGAGACTGACAGACCTGTGGTGTTCAGAATCATCTTTCTTGCCCTTCTTAAAGGGGCAATAATTTGCCAGCTTCCAGTTGACAGGGAACTCTCCAGATTATCAAAACTCTTGAAAAATCATTGAAAGTGGTCTCATAACCTCTCTTCCCAGAGAGCTATATCACAGGCGAACCTTTTTCACAATTTTCATTTTTAGGTTCATCTGTGTACTTCAACATGCCGTTATGTAGAACATGTGATTGTACTGATCCTGCACATTGTAATCCACCTTGCTTCAAAAACGTGATTTGCTTATCAACAGACACTCCATACCACCATGGTCATAATTCTGCAACTATTCAAAGAGATGGCTGGTTGAAACTGGGCTTGATTATAACCTGAAGAAAATATACTGAAAAGATATGCTCAACATCTGTCAATGACAGCTACTATTCTTCCTCTCTTTTTGCAGGCCATCTGATGGTTCAGTAGAAAACTCAGTCTTCTCTCAGCATTCTCCTCCCTCTGCTACTCTTTCACAGTCCTGGACATCAGTTGAGCCCTTCCACCTGAGTTGAGTGAGCTCCATCAACACCTTTCTGACAATCAAGCCAGGTTTCATCTTGCAGCTCACCATCTTCTTCATTGCCCTGGTACAATAGTTTCATAGGATTAGACTGTGCACTAGGTCAGTAAAACTACTCAAATAAAAACCCTTTCATTTCTTTAAGTTACTTTAAAGTGGATTTTTGGAGTAAAAATCTGCTAAAATAAAATGCTCATCCCCAAATGTTTTTTTTTTTTATCCCCAAGTGGTTCCTCCTTGCTCCCATAGGGTCAGAAAACAAAGAGGACATTTATAGATGAAAAGCATCTTCATTTATTTACACACCGCAAACTTCGTTGCTGCATTTCTTCACTACATGAACAAATGGAACAGTTTAAAACCAAACAAAATCAAAAACCAACAAAACACCAAAAAGTCTGTGGGTAAGATCTAAAATATTAGCCCTCTTTGTTCTGGCTTGTTATTTCTTGCTGTTGCCAAAAGTCCTTTCCCTAAGGATGTATTTGGGGATACGTAGTGCTAGGCATCACACAGTGCCTGGACCTGGCACCTGTGGCTGGGATACCTCCCACAGCAGCCCTCCACCCCTTCCAGGAGAGATTTATACTGGATGGGAAAGTGAGGATGACAGTCCCTGCTGGTGTTGTGGTTCCAATAAATGCAAATTAGTATAATGAGTTTTGTGTGACACTGTGCCTAGATATGTGTCTCCTATTGAGAACAGCCGTGTTTCAGCACAGACATGTGATGGATGTCTAACTGTCTGTAATTCTGTCTCCACCACGTCTTTGATTTCTCACTTTCTCTGCTGGAGTATAATTTCACTTCTCTATTTACACTAGTAGTCTCAATTTTATGTCTGTTTTCTAAAAGTGCTTGAATTAGGCTATTTGACATTTCCTTGCACTAACATGCTCTCACCCAGGGAGAATACTGTTTTGGAGAAAATATTTCTGTGAAGTAAGGCAACAGAACAAGGGTGAAAGGCAAATATTATAAATAACAACCAGATTTCTGCAGGAGAAGCTTTTATCTGGCAAAGACACTAGTCATCCATGACACCTGAATTACAAGGGTTATCATTATTGGTGGTAATTAATTATAGCATTTTTATTGTTTATTTTTTATGTTGCTATAGGCTGCATGGAAGATGTAGCACCCATCCAAGGCACTTGCAGGCTGAAGTGGGTTTGCTTGGGATTTATAGCATTGGACCTAATGCAAATAACATCCAGGAAACCCAGTTTCAGCCATCTCTCTGCAGAAATTAAACATATACTTTAAGGTAACTCCAACGTTGTCCTGAAGGTGATGCACTGTGATAGCAGGGGGAAAAAAGGATGGTGTGGAAACAACCCATGATGCTGCAGTATTGTTTTACCCGTGCTCCTTCCTCCCCCTGGCTGATGTCATGTCCTGTAGGACATTTTCCTTTAAACTAGCTTGAAAAGTCTCCAGTTGTAGGAAACTCTCCAAGTTTGTGTGTGTTGTGTGTTTGGGTTTTTCAGGGAATTCTGTCCCATCTGAAGCAAAGGCACTGTGGAGGGAAAGGGTTGTTGGGGAGAAAAATAAGGGTAACTAAGAAACAAAAGACATGGCCAAGCACTCTCACAGGCCCTGGTAATTACTTGGACAGGGTAAACGAGAATTTGAAAGCCATGTCTGGGTGCTGGAGGGTTTTTGGGAGTTGTGAGTAATACTGCAAGAGGTGGTGCGGCTAACCCAGACTTAGCTGGGAGAGTGGGTGGCTAGGCCTCTTCTGCCTGGCAGTCAGGGAGAGCAGTTGTGTGTGTCGTGGAGAGCAGGTGCCTATTTCCTGAGACAGGGCTATGTTGTCGCTTGCTGCCCGGCTCAGCCCTCTTTTCACCGTTTCTGCTGGCTGCAGGTGGGTGATACCGAGATCCATTGCTGCCTGATCAGACCTACCTGCCTTCACTGTTTGGTGCCCGCTGCTGGGCGGTGCCACTGAGATCAGCTGCTGCTTGTAAGTTTAAAAAAGGAACCATTTCCCCTGTTCCCCCTCTCAAGAGACTCCAGAACTGCCGCAGCGCCACCGGCAGAGGCACTGGGCATCTGCCTGTGGTTTCAGGGACCGGCCAGGCTGCTTCAGAGCGTGGGAGGGCTGGTGAAGGTCCACCAGGGTTTCACCCAACCCACCGATGTTACAGGCATGCCAAGGAAGGAGAGACAAAGTGGAGGCGCTCCTCAGATGGTTTATTTGGCACCGGGGTCGTGCCAGAGAAGCACTAGCACGGTGTCTTACAGTTACATATATACTAACACCAGGGGATGGGGGAGGGTACAAACTTCCTATGGGGTGGGAGTGCGGGGTTTGAATTTTGCGGGCTTGCAGTCTATTGGGGGATACAGAGCCTTCCCGAGGGAGAAACCAGGTGGGGCAGAGAAGGCAGTGCCTGGCCGAAACCTAGCCATAGCACACTGCAACACGGAACCATCTGGAGAGGTTTCCATGCTCATGTTGGAGCACCCCTGCAGCCAAGAGGGAGTCATTGCACCTGCCCGGCCTCAGCGGGGCCTGCTGCACCCTCTGCCAGCAGCGGTACCGGCCCTGCAGCCTCTCTGCCCCGGTGCAGGCCCACGGGCCCTGCCGCTTATGGCGTAACTACACCAGAGAGAAAACTGCTTAATGGGTGAGAAAAGGCTGTTATTGGGACTTCTGGTTGTTTGGTTGTTACTGTTGTTGTTGTTTGTTTGTCTTGTTTTATATATATACATAGTCTACTAAAAAACTCCTTTTCACGTATCTTTTCCTGGAAGCCCTGTAATTTCGAAGTTATAATAATTTGGAGGCAGGGGGTCATCTATCCATTCCATGAAGGTTCCTGCCTTCCTTGGCAGACATCTGTCTTTTGAACCAGGACAGTGTGTGTGCTATCAGGGAGTTCCTCTCCCTCCCACACCCTCCAAGCATGCAGTAGTATTCAGCCAGACCTTCCTGTGTGCAGGATTGTCTAATTCTGCAGGATATTTTTATTCACAGACTTTGAATTCCCAGGCAGGGCATTTTACTGATTGAAAAAGTTTGATTGTGAGGAGGGATGACAATTAGGGGATATGTAATACACAGTGCTGCTGTTGTGTATGAAATGGATAGTATGTTCTTGTACAATTTTAATTATTTTGAAAACATTTATAGCTGGGCTAATTTCTTTCGAGCTCTTTCTCATGTTCTTGGAGCAAAACAGAGAGCTGATTAGATGAAACCTTTGAGCAATGCTTTACCATGTGAGATCTAGGTTAAATTAAAAAAAAAAAAAACAAACATGGAAACTAGCTGACTTACAGTAGTTTTGATTTATTTTATAGCACATCTGGAATTAGTTTGAACTTGTCATTGCTTTGGCAGGGGAAATAAACACTAAATAGAAGCAAAGTCAATCAGATTTCAACATTTGCATTTTTACTATTCAGTATGTTTACCTGAATGATCATCTTCTAGCAGACATCTCTGGTTTGCTTTGATCTTGCTCTACCAAAGGTATTTTATAAGAATCAATCATTAAAAACCCCACACACAATTATGACAGTCTGTGTAAAGCTCATCAAGTAGTATAAGGTGCAGGGCTTTTAATTTTAATATTAATTTTAATTTTAATGTGTTGTAGTGTAGAATTGAAAAATAGCAAAGTGTTTGAAAGACTTCTTGGGTTTTACTGCCCAAGTACAGCAGCAGGAGATGTGTGGTTAATGTGCAGGATGATGGAAAATGGAATGTATTTCCTGTTTGGCAGAAAGATTTATAGATTGGGTACAATACCAAGTGACAAACCAATTGTGTAATTGAGATAATAGGAATAAAGCATTCTGTGAAGTTTGTGAGCTGTTATTACAAATGCTTGAGCAAATACATTATGTTTAATTCACTGTTGCCCCTTTAAATTGTGTTTATGTACATCTCCAAAATACATTCTCTGCTTCCTAGTTTGAAGTGATTGAACCAGCTTTTTTCATTTATATAAATATATGTCATGTATTGTCAGAGAAAAAGGGAAAAACATTTTCTCATGTGAAACACAAATTGGCCAGGGAAAGGAGTCCCACTAGCAAAATGAAAATCTGCAAGCATCAACAAAGTTTGAAATTAATAAATAAATTTATTTCCTGGTTTTGAATATTTGGCTTTTTTTAAGGGTCATTTTAACATTGATGGGCAGTGTATGAGTACTTCAGAATTAACAGCTAATCTCCATACTTCTTCCTCTTCTCTTATGAAATATTATAGTTTACTATAAAACCAAAATATATACATGAAATTGTCTGTCATGTACTCATAGTAATAAGTATATGCATGCTTTGTAACATGCATTAATATCAAAGATAGTCCAATTTTCCATCATAAATCCACAAGAACAATTGACTGATATTCTTGTGGAAGTTGCTATCTCTAGCTGGATTAAAGGCATTCAAATGCTCAGTTACTTTAAGGGAAGAGAGTTGGATTTTTGATGCAAGAGCTCCACTGGAATTTGCAGCTAAATTGCCCAGATCAGAGCCTGAATCACATCTGTTATGCAACTGACAATCACTAAAGAGTAAAACACTTAATCTTATTGGAAAAAAAGAACTCCATAGATGGCTTTTAAATTTGCAACCCATCAAGATGTCAGCAAAGGGAAACCAGGGGTGGGGATCATTTTGCCAAACACAGGCATTATTCTTGGCAATAATTCCTCTTATGCAAAGGTAGGCATCTAAAATGGGCCATGTGAATTGCACTCTGAAAGTGCCTATTAATGATGAGGGCAGCCTAGAGTGACTGGTTCCTCCCTTGCTGCAGGTGTCTGGCACTGCTGAAGAGCCTCTCCAGGGTGACCGACTGTACCTGACTCCCCAACATGGCTGCAAAGAGTTCCAAAGTGGGATTTATCTCCCTGAGCTCCAGCTAATATCCAGAAGGGAGACCATCACAGTCCATCACAAACTTTTGAGCTTTCAAGACTGCAATTTACCACCATCAAAATTGTCTCTTCTGACACTGTGCCTGGGCAAATCACTCTGGGAAGACATCACTCAAATGCTTCCTTAGAGCCACATAAACCATTTTTGTTATGCAGCTTATAGAGGAGGATGTTGCTAGTCCACTCCAATTAAGAAATTATCTTTCTGGATTGTTTCATTTTTTCTTTTTCCCTTGAATGGCTGCATTATGTGTGAATACAATAACACATCTGCTCGAAATGGGCGTGCGGGACTCTGCTGTGAAGAATCAAGGGTGTGGGCATTTGTTCAAAGTGACTGGCTTGCATCCATCTGACAGCTTGCTAATAGGACACAGCTGTTTTACGTGTTCACGATTCCTTTGGCTATTCTCCACAAAGGAGTGGGAGATACAGCATGTGCAGCTAAAGCATTTCCCATTTGTTTGTTTCCAGCAATTAAAAAAAAAACCTCAAATGATGCTTTTCAAGATAAATCCTAAAAATAAGAATGAATATTCAGGTAAAGATTGAAGATATATGCATAGCTATGTGAAATTAGTATATTTATTTCCTGCCATCTTTTATGTTATGTTTTTGTAAATGCCATGCAGCATGACTTCAACTACATAAACATTGCAGCATCACCCAGGCAATAATTTCTGAAGATTTAACAAAGCTGTAATTCTGCTGGTTTTGTGCAAATCAGATTCACACTTTGTTTCTTTCTTTAATTTTCAAAAATGACCATGAACCCTGTAGACAAAATTCTGTTCTTCCCTAAGGAAGGGAATTCATTAAGGATAATCCCACCCCATTGAACACAGTTTAAATACTTAGATAAAGAAGAAATATTTTGTTAATTTCTATGTAGCAGTATAAATTATTGCAACCATAAAATCCTCTTCCGTAGGTGAGATATTTTAAATAATGTGTCTCTTAAAAGTTAATTGTTGATTGAGGTAATGACCTACTTGTTTTTATTTTGTATATGCAGTATTAATAAAAGAACGATAGATCAACAGCTTTGGAATTGAAGCTTTCTCGTTAAACATAATAAAGGGTCATATTGTTGATGTGTGGGACTGGTTTTTCTTCACAACAGAATAATACTTGCTTTCCAACCAATTTGAAATGGAAATCTTAGGTGTTTTGTTGACTAAATCATGTGAGAAAATAATTAGATAAAAGGACATGTGGATTTGGACATCTTTGAAATTGAGTGTTCAGAGGGGTGTATTTCTTTGAATTGTACATTTTCTTCATTTCTTCATCTAATGTGGTTTTGAGTATATTTAAGAGTATTAGCACTGTCATTTGTTTAAAATAAGAATAATCAAGTACTTTCTCAGTGAAGTGTCTCTTGGTGGAGAAGAATATTTGATAGTATTTCAACAGCTCCACACTTTTCCTGATTCCTCCATAAAGTCTAAAAGTCTGAAGATGCCAAACAGCAATGGGTACAGTTCAACACCTCCAGTCACTTGTTCTGGTTAGTGTTTATGCCCATTAAAACAAAAAGAGATATTCTTTCCTACAAACCTCTTTGCTCTCTTGCCTAAATATGGATGTGGCAACAGTTGCATGCAAAGAAAAGCTGGCATTGCATGCAACTTTGCATATTAAAGGAGACTGGAAATCTACCTCTGCCTGGATTTCTCTCTGTTTTTTGTGAGAGTACAGGTGATCTTCCGGAGGTGACTAACAGCAAATAGCTGTCAAAATAAAGGATTTGTTTGCTTTCATTTTAGTTATCTTGAAGTGAGAAATACAATTTAAGCAAACTGTTAAGATGGCTATGTAGCCCTCCAGTGATAAATGATCCCACCTGCTTGAACTTTGTCTTCTGGAGTTGTCTCTCTCTGTAACTGAGGATGCCTAACTCTTAGGCAATCCAAATAAGTACAGATTTATCCCAGTGTAAGGGTGGCTAAACTCCACTAACGATGTCTACAAATGTGCACATAAGGAGACATTACTCAGACTCTGAAATTAAAAAAAAAAGGTGCATAACTTCATTTCCAGTTATAAAAAACTGAATTTATATAATGTAAGAACATACGTTAATGTACACACATGCTTTTGCTGGCATGCATGCACTTGTGTATAAACTTATCATTTAGTAGTACCTGCATGTACACACACAGATATGGGGGGACGTAATGCAAAACATGGCAGGTAACTCTCTTCCTCAAAATGATATCCGTAGGACCCCCAACCTCTGTCTGTAAAGCATTACTGGAATTTCCTTCATTTTCCCTTCCAAAGCACGTAGTGTGTAGCTAAGTGGCTTTTATCTACTTGAAAATATTTATGTCACCTGTAAGCAGTCTACTCAACTGGAGTGAATAATAGAAAGGAAAAAGTTAATACAGAGAATACATGATTTGCATCAATGAAGAAAAGACATGCTGTTTTGGGATTTGCTTGCTTATTTCTGATGAGGTTTTAGGATCGGTTATAAGCAATATGATCCTTTTTATTTATTTATTTCTATTTTGTTTTACTGTGTGTTCAGGGAAATCCTAGGAGAGGAAAGTACCTACAAATGTCTCGTATGAAAGAACTTGAGCTCAGGCTGATGGATACACCTGGGTCTAACCCCCCAAACATGGCTTCACTTCAGTCCCTGCTCACTGTGTTACACTACTGGCTAGCTGCTCATTGGTATCTTCTTATGGCATCATGGAGTTAAATATGGAATCATTTCTTTCTTCATTGGCTAAATCATCTCTATTGATCTCATTAGTGTCAAACTCTGTGCTGGCATCTCTATTCAAGGTATCTCTGGTCTGCACCCACTGCCCTCACTTGTATGAATTATTGGTCTGTTGTCCTGTGGCTTCATCAGTGATTTAAAAAATGCAATCTGAGTGTAAAACACTCTCATTCTGATTGCAAAACAGGTGGCATCTGCTGTACATGGAGGTAACTACCAAAGGCAAATGAAGGGTATTGGTTCAGTGCTGAATTGCAATTATAAATACCGTCGATTTTCCCAACTTTCGTTTTTCTCTAAGGTCTTTCGGAGAAGAGGAAGGAGAGATAGAAGATGATGCCACATCCAAGTCAAACCTTTCACAAGAGAGCATATGAAGTCTAATAGTGTCAACATCCCAAAGGAAGCCTAACATGGGTTAACTCTGTTGCTCAAAGGCATAAAGAAGGTATAGGAGCTGGGACATCTCAGAGAAGCTGAAATTGACAAAACTCAGGACAATCAAGGACCAGAAAGAGAAAACTGATAATTTAGTAAGAAAACATTGGATAAGTTCATGGACAGCAGGAGACTGGAGATTATTTCTCACAGTCTGTGCTTTGCTTTGGTACTTCATAACAAGGACTATTGTGTAAGTTAAAAATACTTTTCAATTATGAAGAAAATTCATTGGAGATAAAAAAAAAAATCCCCCCAGGTCTATTATATGCAAGGATGCAACCTCTTGTTCAGGATGTTCCTCAGCCATGAGATACTGATGAGAAGTTAAAATACACTTGCCCAGTTCTTATGCTGTTTCCTAAGTATGTGCTATTGACCTTGGCTGCGGGTAGGATAATAGGCCAGATGGACCTTGGATATGACTCACTAGAAGCTGTTGTCAAGTCCTTAAAGCACAAAGTAAATTCAGATATCACCAGGGCCATAAATAGTGTCTGGAAAATGTTCTGTAAGTACAGTAGTATTGATGCAGATAACAAAGGGAAGGGTTGATTTATTGCCCAGGGGATTAAAGGATACACTAACAACACTCCAGCAGAAGAGTTTAATTTCTTTTTCAGTCATTATTTGACTGAAATTAGTTATTATGGTTTTTCCAGCTACTGTAGGAAAAGAGCAAGTTAGGGAAGATTTAGGTTAATTTACCTGTCCTATGAAAATAGACTGAGAAGATTATGGTTGTTCAGCCTGGAAGAGGCTTTGGGGAGACCTTAGAGCCTCTTCCAGTACCCAAAGGAGCTACAAGAGAGATGAAGAGGGAGTTTTGACAAGAATATGGAGAGATAGGACAAGGAGGAATGGCATCAAACTGATTTAGACTAGATATTGGGAACAAATACTTTACTGGTGAGGTACTGGAACAGTTTGCCTGGAGAAGCTGTCTCACCCATGGAAGTGTTCAAGGCCAGACTGGACAGGGATCTGTGCAATCTGGTCTGGCTGGGGGGTTAGCACTAGATGATCTTTAAGGTCCCTTTCAGTCCAAATCATTCTATGACTTTACTTGTTTTTAAGGTCACCAAGGTTGATGAATTTTACCTTTGAGGTACTAAGCAGATGGCTGAAACAATTTATCTGTGGTCTTGGAGGAGTCAAAGAGGACAGGCTTTGGTAACTCTTATCAAGTTCCAATATCAACATTTGCCATTTCTCTAATAAAACCTTCAAAGCAGAGTAGATGCTGTGATCTTACTGCAGGATCCAGAGGAGATGAAATTGAGTTGCAAGAGAGATTTTTAAAAACCAGAAATGTGGTAGGAGGGGAAGTGGAAATCACAGAAGCTGCTTTTTTGGATTGCTCTCTTTAAAGTTTGTTCATGTTTCTACTTTCTTCCCTCTAATAAATTTGCCTCCCTCCATTACTCATCCTGATGAATCTCTGAGTTGAGTGCAAGGTAAGGCATCCATGCAGCACCATGAGAGGCGTAGGAAAAACAGAGCTTATATTTTTTTATCAGCATGGTGCCAAATATAGCAGATTCCCAAGAAACAATTAAGGAATTGTATAAATTGGAGATGATTATAATTGTGATTAATAATAATAATGAATTGGCATCTGTTTTTTATTTAGGATCTCTGATTGATACCTATTGATGGCAAAGAGATTGACACAAAACCAAATTCCTTCCAGCAGCACAGTCAATTCCAATGTCTTCCAATTTCTTGCTTTTTCAGTAATAATAATGCCCAAGATTGGATTCCGTATGTTGCACGCTGAGATTTAGGAGCTGAGATAAACTTTGAAGAATGGTAGGCACTGGAGTCCACACGGCCACCTATGCCAGCTTGCTTATTTTAAATAAAATCAACATTGAAAGTTGGAATATTGGCA